>NMRB01000075.1:26557-37027 GCA_002633025.1 Notospermus geniculatus
ACTAGCACACTCAGCCTTCACCAAGGAATTTTTTTCCAAATCGTGGTTGACCATGATCCGTCTGCACGCATTCCGCCGCTGCCGGACACAGCCGCAGGGACGAGTTGGGACATGTAGGCCTACATCGGTACGATATAGAAAATGGCACCCTTTCATGTCGGGGGACAGACCGAAATGTCACCCCTCGAAAAAACATTGTTGACCTCGGCGGCCTCGGTCAACAATGTTTTCTCGGGGTGACATTTCGGTCTGTCCCCCTCCATGGCGGGCGCCATTTTCTTATTGGGTGATTTCAAAGTCGGTTTTTAGATTTGGTTTTAAAACTAAGTGGAAGACTAAATCCCATTGCTAAACCAAGATTGAAATCACGTTTGGTTTCGGTGTAAAACCAGGTATTGCCATCTTATCTCATTTCAAAGTCAGTTTTTTATTGGTTTTAGCATTGGGCTGGTTTCAAACTAAGACCAAGTTTTAGCTTCAGTTTTCAAACAAGTCTCAGACTAATGCTGCCACTAAAACTAAAACTCCCCAAGAAACCAAAAATGAAATCATGTCTGGTTTCAGTTTTGAAACCAGGATTTAGGCTTATCAGATTTCAAAGTAGGTTTTAGTTCCAGACTAATGCCAGCTGGAAAACCAAGAGGTGGTCTTAAGCCCAGCTTGGTTTTATTTTTTGAAGACTTGTAGTGCATTTTCTATTACCAATAAGACTAATGCCTAAGGCCTTAAGACCGAGCTGTTTTCAAAGTTGGTTTTAGTGTAAAGTTTTATCAAGCATGTTGTTTGTTCTAATTTTGATGTTTTTGGTGTTTGACCATGTTGATAACAAACTAAAATGATTGAAGTGCAAAATTTACGCTATATAATCAACTTGATTCAAGAAATCTGCTCACATATGTCGAACTCATGAAATTGTCGTCTGCTAATTCTGCTCCCGGCAAACCTGGAAAGGATATAGACTTTAGAATAAAACAACGACAACAACATGGGTTTTATCTTGGTGTTAGTTTTACCTGATGTCTAAGACCTCCTCTTAGTTTCAGTCCAAGTTTTAGGGTAAAACTTAGTTTTACACCAATACCTAGTTTTATCTTTAAACCAAGTTTAAGATAAAACTAAGACTAATGCCAAGTCTTAGTTTTACACCCATACCTGGTTTTATAATTGGCTTTAGTCTTAATCCAGACCCATGGATTTAGGGGTAGAAATTAAGACCAAAACTAATACTAAGACCCAAGACTAAAACCAAAACCAAACGTCATGACGTAGTTTATTTCGGGTTGGGTGTGACGCGTTTTGTTTCGAATCGAAATCGGTTTAGTTGTAGTGTGACCCGACCCGGCGTAACCAAATCGATTTCCGTATTTCGATTTACGGAAACCGATTTCGATTCGCAATAGGTGTGAACGCAGCAAGTACATGTATGCTTCGGCTAGGCATTGAAACTTCAGTTTGAACTTGCCTTGCCTTTTCCTTACCTATAGTCTAGTCCATCCACAGTGAACGCATGTTCTTGTACTCCTAATGTTGGTTTCCGAATAAAGAGTATATCCTGAAGAGTGGGGATGTAATTTGATGACAAGACGCGGTCTAAATTGTCTAGAAAGCTAGAAAGATGAAGGAGATCTATTAGCAACCTTATTCCGTTGAAAACGGAGATATTGATGAGTACCTGTACATTGTATGTAACAATAATCTTTAAGTTGTTCGCCACTTCAAACAAATTATCTCTTTCCTGTCTCATTACATCACTGCTGTCTATTGTCATGTTCAGGTAGCAACCGACTCCAAAGTTTCTTGGGGAGAATCCACGCGTCGGTTCCTTTCGGGATGGAGAAGATTGACCAGTATTATGAGGTTTCGCAAACCTGACGAAACACGAAGTACGAAATACGAAATTCAACTTCATTTCCAGGACCTAATGTATTTCTGGAGATGGTTGGTACCACAAATGTCCCTGCTGCCAGTGCGTCTTTTAACATATCATGTGAGACTGAGAGAGGTGCATCTTGAATTTTTAAATTTCCACTTCTTATCTACGAAGTGGAAAGGCAAGATAAATTTCAAAGTTTAATATACACCTTAACTCTATCGGTCTAACGTCATATGCTAAAAGACGCTCTTGCAACAGGCGATATCTGTGGTACCAACCATCTCCTGAAATACAGTATGTCATGGGAATGAAGTCCAATTTCGTATTTCGTACTTCGTGTTTCGTCATACCTGCGAAACCTCCCTATTATTAGCAAGATTAATAAAAGAACGATAAAGGGTAAACGATACGATAATGACGTCACACACTCCATTCACAAGTTGGATTTGAATGCCATGTGACCTCACTATCGTTTCGTTTACGTTATCCTTCATTTTCTTAACCTCCGTACTACCACCTGTTCCACTTCTGGACGACAGACTTTCAGGGTCGATTTCTACGTGTTTTGGCAATCACTAGGGAGGTTAACAAATCAAACGAATGTGTAGTATGAAAAATAACGTTGTCGTAAAGTCTACGTTTATCGTTTGATTTCTTAACCTCCCTATTGTCTACACCACTTGTACGTCTATTTTCAGAAGAAAAAAAGGTCGCATATACTTACTATTCCTCCCCCTGACTCGGTGGTATTTCAAACTCATCTCGTCTTGCATAGCACTGTTGGAATTCCGCCGAGTGGACTAACGTCATGAAGTCCTTGGCAAATTTTTGAACTTTTTCGGAATTGGTCGCTGTGGCCAAAAGTGCCTTTTTCCCCGCAGCCGTATCTTCTTCATCCGGTGAACAAGTCCTATAAAGATGGACCGTCCAGGGACAATCTCTTTGAAATTTTGTTCCTATTTCCTGAAATAATCATGTTTACGAATTGTAAACCAAAACCATACCGGCATTCTTAACATTGGGGGTGGGGTGGGGGGTAAGAAATCCAACGATAAACATAAACGTTAACGACAACGTTATTTTTGTTCCGAAAATGCAATATAAACTCTGGTGAATGTGTAGTATCAAAAATAACATTGTCGTAAAGTTTACGTTTGTCGTTTGATTTCTAAACTTCCCTAATAAAAACAGGAAAGCGNACCAGTGTAACAGTAAAGAATGCCCCCTGTAAAAAGTGTCCGCTTCTATTGTTCAATGACGGATTGAGGTGCATGGCTAAAAACCAATCACCAGAGAATAAAATGTAACAATTTAGGATCTTTTGTTCCTGGGACAGTTTTTTTGGGGACATTCTTTCCTTTCACACCTGCATTCTTAACATTAGGGGGGTTAAGAAATCAAACGATAAACGTTAACGTTAACGACAACGCTATTTTTGTACCGAAAATGCAATATAAACTCTGGTTAATGTGTAGTATGAAAAATAACGTTGTCGTAAAATTTACGTTTATCGTTTGATTTCTTAACCTCCCTATTGCCATACATTTCCTTCGTGTTGGTGCACCTACACACACTGCATGTATACATAGACCGTCTACGTCTACATGTACGTTTCGGGCATTGTACGTGTTCGGTGCTCTCTTCGTGGCATCGAATGATGGGACTGGCGTTTGCGTTTGCGTTTCGGGGGCTTTGCGAAAAGAGTTTCGCAAAGCCCCCGAAACGCCGACGCGAACGTCTATGCCACTGTTCACTGCTCTCTTCGTGGCATCGTGGCTTCGTGGCACCTTGGCGTTTCGTGGGCTTTCCGAAAACTCTGTGTTACCTTCAACTCTCTGGTCGAATTTTTCATACTAGGGAGTTTTCGCAAAGCCCTCGGAACGCCAACGCGAACGCCAAACTCATTGTTCGATGCCACGAAGAGAGCACCGAACAAAGGGATAGACGTTCGCGTTGGCGTTTCGGGGGCTTTGCGAAAACTCCCTATTATTCATTGGAAATTCAGCTTCAGGTCCTCCTTTGGGGCTTAAGACAGACTCACATGTAAGCCTTCGTTGGGCACACTTTCAGAAAATTTGATGAAAAAATTGACCTTGTAGGCCTACAGAAAAAAATGAACCATAGCCCTCACCTGAATGCGTGCATCTTCGAACCTTATGTTTAACTTTGGCATGCTACTTAAAACCACGTGTATAGCGTCAGCAACGTTGTCATACACTTGCGCTTTCAACTTTGACCTCTCTATATCCGGGTAACCGTCTCCATGGTGAATACGTAGCTGTTTTATAAAGGTGCTTTTGCCAGAGCCAGCACCGCCTGTAAAAGAAATCAAAAGCATTTGCTGTGCTTTCCGGGCTCCCTGGCTCGCATTTAATATAGACCATCCAAATAAAACCCCGGTGTTCATTTTAGCAACAACCGTATGATGAAATTGGTCATCTGGTTTTTATTGCCTCTCTTTTCCCTGAATACACCAACTCCATTCCTTTGCCTTCCTCCCTATTGAAAATCACAATCCCGCCTACCACGGCGACCAGAACGTAGTGAGGTTTCGCAAATCTGACGAAACACGACGAAGTACGAAATACGAAATTGGACTTCACTTCCACAATGTATTTCAGGAGATGGTTGGTACCACAAAATATCCCTATACTGCAAGAGGGTCTTTCAGCGTATGACGGTTAGATCGATAGAGTTTTGGTGTAAACTTTGAAATACATCTTTCGTTTCCACGTATCTACGAAGTGGAAATTTAAAAATTCAAGATGCACCAACTCTTCGCCACGGTCTTACATGATATGCTAAAAGACGCACTGGCAGCAGGGACATTTGTGGTACCAACCATCTCCAGAAATACATTAGGTCCTGGAAGTGAAGTCCAATTTCGTGTTTCGTCAGATTTGCGAAACTTCGCTATTAAGTACATATAGTGAGGCTTCGCAAATCTGACGAAACACGAAGTACGAAATACGAAATTCCACTTTATTTCCATAATCTAATGTATTTCAGGAGATGGTTGGGAAATCAAAATATCGCCTGCAAGAGCCTTTTTCAGCCTATGACGTACAGTGTAAGACCGATGAGTTTTAGGTCTACCGTATATTAAAATTCGAAATTTATCTTTCATTTCCACTTCGTAGCTACGAAGTAGAAATTTAAAAATTCAAGATGGGCCATTATAATTCTCTTGGTTTTACCTGACGTACTATAAAAGACTGGCAGCAGGGACATGTTGTGGTACCAACCATTTCCTGAAGTACATTAGGTCCAGGAAATGAAGTCGGATTTTGTATTCTGCGTATTTCGTCAGGTCTGCGAAACCTAACTCTTCAAGCCAGCCATCAGATTCCCTAGGGGCAAATGCCAAGGCAGTCTGGATACAGTGTTTACAGTGGAATTTGTGGTTATGGTAACTGGTGATGGCCATCTATTGCGACTGCATCCGATGGTGCCTCGGTACGGCCATAAAAACGTCAACGGAGAGCAAATAATTATTTGCCACCCGCTGGGTGTAGCCAGTATATAAACAAAGCATAGCGACACCAGATACGCGGCAGTTGCACAACGTTGAGACAACACTGAATCATCATCATCATCATCATCATTCTCGTCACCATTGTCATCACCATTAGCTTAAAGCCTAGCGCACATCGACCTTGCGACTGGAAGCAACTACAGGTGTTATATCTGCCAGTGTTTCTGTGGGTCACCGTGAGTGTGTCCACCTTATTGTTTGGGAAACGCTCTGTGTGTCCTCTATTGTCAAGTCGCCGCTTATTCCGTCAGACAATAGGAGGGTAACACTCACAGATTGGGAACACTGGCAGATGTTACACCGGCAATGGCGTTTCCGGCAACGGTGGGCGACTGGCTGGAAACAGCAGCAACTGATCAGATGCTCAAACAGGCCAATGTGCACGCCCCGGCAACGCTATTGCCGACCGTTGCCGCTAGTTCCAGCCAGTTGCTCATGTTCTACTCGTTGCCGACCGTTGCTTCTAGTTGTCTTCAGTCGCTTTTGATGTGCGCGGCCTGGCATTGAATTTCCTTTTCGATGTGCGCGCTCCAGATTGAAGACTGGATTGTGCCACTTGCCCGGGCCACTTGTTGCCGCAATGACCAGTCGTAACCGATGTACGCGTTCATAGCGACTGTTGCGTTCAGTTGCTTCCAGTCGCAAGGTCGATGTGCGCTAGGTTTTATACCTAATATCAATAACTGTATCTCTTTCTGCCGTCTTTCCCTGTCCTCGTCCAACTGGTGATCTATGCTCCGACTCCGAGCTATCGCTCCCTTGTTTTGCCGATGCATACCGAGAATATCCGACGTCTGCAAGTAGAAAATATGACGAAGATATGAGCTTTGTCTCAAAGCGGAAGTCAAAGTTTCCAACATTTCACTGACTCCATTGCCACCCTTATGAAAAGATACATGTGCGCTGACGGAGGAGATGTTCTAAAAATACCCTGATTTGAGACGATGCGAAGTCTCTGCAGGTTTCTAAATAAAATTACCAGTACTCTAAACTTACGTTGTTTTGTCACTGTTTTTTTACCAGCAGTACATTTCACCACTTTTGTTGCTCATACAGCTCATGGCCAAGTGTGATCATGGCCACGTGTGCTGTGGCCGTTACACCGGCAAAGACCACTCACCACGGAAATTCTGTGGCGACTACGAGTTACCAGAAGTTGCTTCTCACCACGAAAATTGCTCGTTGTTGCCAGTTGTGGTGATGTACGCGACATCAGCAGCACACGAGACCAGTGAGTGACGACGTCTGCTGTGAGCCGGCAACCGCCCGAAAAATTGCCGACCACGAAAATTGCCTGTACGAGCAACGAAAGTGGTGAAGTGTGCTGCTAGCTCAGGAGGCCTGTCGAGTGCAAAATCGTTGGACGTATAAGGCTGACCCTAACCCTGACCTTTCCCATCAGCCAATCATTCTACTCCTTAGTGAGTAACATGTGTTCTGATTGGTTCCAACGTTCTTGCACTCGACAGTGGTGTTAGTGCACAACGAACTCCTGCGTTGCAGCCTGGTTTTGTGGCAAAACCAAACTAAAAACAGAGTTGACCAATCATGGCGATTGTATCAAAGGTTAACGAACGATACGTAAAAACCAATGAAATAACCGCTTTAAAAGCTTGTCAAACGAACAAGCCGGCAGTGTGCACCTCTTGGTTTGTTTACCACACAATGGGGCTTCGTGTGACGGAAATATGATCCGGGTAATTTGCCAGCCTCCCCGAAGCTAAAAACAGATTCCTGGCTGCCAACCTCAGCGCTGTTCTAATTATCAATTTCATTAAGCCCTTTCGTGCCTCGGGATTATGTTGACATGGGCACTATGGGCTATCAATATAAGATGAAAGCGTCATAGGTGTGAGAAGACTCGCTTTTCTACTAAAAGGATTAAGATTGATCTTTTTCAGCCTGGTGCCCGTCGCCCTCGCTGCGAGATCTCGCGATATTTGGATAGGTCCTTTCCGCAGAGGAGAATACCACCCTGTGAGATGCGCAGGTGCGCGAAGACTGGGAACGAGGCTAGTAAAGCACATGTATCACGCGGCCATTTTCTGGCGGATAATTTTTCAGTAACAGCGTTTAAATTCCTTGTCATAAAGTTCAATACTCCACCAAAAGTTGACATTCCTACAGGCAGCGACGCCTATTTGTCATCTTCTAAGAATCATGTGAACCGAAGCAGTCTCGGAGCGTGAGCGTAATGCGGGAAGCGGTTAAACTGCATGGGAGTTTACAACAAGTGGGCTTATATATCCAAAACTTGAATATTTCTTCAGTACAACTGTCTCGAAATACTGTATACCTCACCGGTAGCAAGAAATGGCCGCTGAACTGAACGATGTCACGTCATGCAGTCCATGGTGCGGCCAAACATTGGAGGCATGGTTGACTATGGAGATCATAACTGTGATAGAGGGCAGCACATAGTAATCAGGGGCCTGTTTCATAAAGCGACTTTAAGCTAATGGTACCATTAACTTCAATGCAGTAGTCCATTAGCTTAAAGTCACTTTATGAAACAGGCCTGATTCTATACAATGGACGCCTTTTGTGTGAGAAATTGATCAGGACCCGAATGTCCCTTTCAATGGGGATCATAACTGTGATAGAGGGCAGCACACAGTAATCAGGTCCTATATAGAATGGATGCCTTTTGTGTGGAAAATTGATCAGGACCTGAATGTCCCTTTCAATTCAATAGTTTTAACCACTAGTGACGCGTATTGAGGCAATGAGTTAGGTTCCTCATTCTACGTGTATAAGTACGACCGTTCTAACGTTTTCTAGTGTTCCCCACATTTCAGTGTTTCCACGCGACACACGAAGGAGACCATGATTATTCAATAGCAGAACACCGAGAATCCAACCTCGTGACACTGTGTACCATATACAATGAGGGGAACACTGAGGTACGGGAACACTGTGGTACTTTCACCGTGACAACGCCCACGGCCTACGCGGATTATGTAACTCTATCGTCACCTTCCACTACATGTACGTCCTCTTTACCGACCAATTCTCGGCTCCATCTTGTGTGGCTTCTCGAAACCTTCCAAATGCGACAACGTGGCATTTCAACTGATGCACAGGTCGTTCGGAGGAAGCGAGCGAGCAGATGCAACCCCTTAAAAGAACGATAATATATCCTACCGGAAAAGGTAAGGCGCAGGAGGTCCCTGTTATAGACCGCTGTATGACAGGCGCGGATCCGTGGGCCCCCCCCCCCCTTTCGGCCAACAAATCTGTAAAATTGACCGTGAAATTCTGAAATATGGAGCAAATAATTGATATTCATCAGTCCAGCGTACGGTAGGTGTTACCACTGGCTGTGTATGGGTTGGACAGGACACCAGTCTTATCATGTTGGGGAGGGATACTGAGGCATGCCTCATACAGTGGCACTTTAATAGTGAGGTTTCGCAAACCTGACGAAACACGAAATAGAAATACGAAATTCAACTTCATTTCCAGGACCTAATGTTTTTATGGAGATGGTTAGTACCACAAGTGTTCCTGCTGGCAGTGCATCTTTTAGCATATCATGTAAGACCAAAAGAGTTATGGTGCATCTTGAATTTTTTTTAATTTCCCACTTCGTATCTACGAAGTGGAAACGAAAGATAACTTTCAAAGTTTTAACATACACCGTAGGGAGGTTTCGAAATCAAACGATAAACGTAAACGTTAACGACAACTTTATTTTTGTACCGAAAATGCAATGCAAAATCTGGTTAATGTGTAGTATGAAAAATAACGTTGTCGTAAAAGTTTGGTTTATTGTTTGATTTCGAAACCTCCCCCGTAACTCTACCGGTCTAACGTCATACGATGGAAGACGCTCTTGCAGCAGGCGATCCCGGGCAGGCGATATTAGTGGTAGTACCATCATCTCCTGAAGTACATTACGTCATGGAAATGAAGTCCAATTTCGTATTTCGTACTTCGTTTTTCGTCAGATTTGCGAAACCTCACTATTGACCGTAAACCCAGTGAGCCAGGTGTTTTATCCTTCAGCCGACACTCCTCGGCGCAAAACGGTCGGCCTGTCCTATCCGTCAGCGTGCCACCAAACCAATCTCATCCAAGTGGCATTTCCATTACAATATATCAATGGGGCACCAAATTGCATTAAGTCATAAATCGGTGCTATAACAGATTGGCTTTGTGCAACCCGAATGGCGAGATGGATATTACTGTAATGACGCCGTTTCGCAGTTCTTTTAGCGGATAACGTTGATGGCTCTCCCACTATTAGCCATCATATTTGATAAAGCTTAGGCTGAATGTCATATTGTGGACGGGATTTTTGTCCCACGCATGTAGCAAACTCCCAAAGCCACCTCAACTTTTGCTTTTCTTTCCTTACCGACTTAACAAGGACAAAATGGCGCACTAGGGTAAGCCTACAGATGAACGCTACCAGAGGCAGCCCATCTTTTCCTGACAAGCATTTCAATCACTTCTACCCTTTCTCAAGAGTGAGTTGGAGAGTGTCGTGGACGGCGATGGTGGCGCTGGTTGTCGAGAAAAAGCGGCAATACCTTTAAGTCAAGAGAGAGCGCAGTCGAAGGGCGAAGTGACAGTATCCCAAAATGGGATTCGAACCCGGGACCCACTGACCGCTGGTCGGAGACCCGAACCACTACACCATCACGCTCGAATTCTTACGGGTTATCGGTTAAGTCGAAAGTCGAATTCTTAGGGATTTTCGCAATGATCGTTTCCGGGCATTGTGAAGGCGCACCAAATGCAAGGTTGTAATCAAAGGAATTCTAGACCTCAGTCATTGGATTTTTCATATCAAATCATTTCGGAAAACCATCCGCTTCAATCTGACAAACTACACACAAACAATCTCAGTGCCTTGACAGTCGACGTAAGGTATCGTTTGAGAAGAAATCGTGTTTTGCCTCGAGCCCTGCAGGTGATCAAACCACTCGAACCAGAAGAAGATGCTTTATGGTGGTATCTTGAGTTCTTTTACATCACCAGACACTGAACAGCGAGGGCAGCGATCCGGGCTCGGATCAGGCTTTGGATTAGCGACGTGCTATGACAGCCGCAGACG
>NMRB01000075.1:45644-89200 GCA_002633025.1 Notospermus geniculatus
TAGGCATGTCAGGCGTTCCAGAAAAACTCGCGAAAACGACGTCACGGTCAGCCTTCCGATATTAAAAAAATTCATTCTCAGCATAGGATTGATGGATTGTGATGAAACAAACACCATAAAAAAGCTGCTGATCTCTGCTTTCGTTTGCAATTTGTTGTATTGAAATCCGTTCAGAACTTGCTAAATACCAGCGAGCAGAAGTGTGAGCAGGCGTCCCGATTTCTTCCGGTCTGCGCTGACGGCCACTTCAGGAAATCGTCACGCCGACCTACCAACTTCTGATTGGTTTCCGACCGGTTTCCTCATTAATATTCATAAAATCTCCCTGAGCAACGTGTAGTTTAGATCACCCCGATTCTGATGACGTGATCAGCAAGTTTTTCCGTTGAGTAGTTCGCAAATGGTGCTCGCTTGAAGATTTCAAAGGTAAGTTTTTCTACTTTCAAAATACTTTCACCAAAAGCTGACTATATCCTCAAAAAGAACACCTATCATAGATTACAATCATATTATAATCATATTATTTGAACGTGATTTACTCGGTCGGATTTGAGAAAGTTGTGAGCCCATTCCTTCAGAGAGAGCGGACATGTTTGTTGACCTCGCGTCCAGGATTCGTGACGTTGAAATCCCCTGCACGGGGCACGCTCGACGCGTCTTTAAAACATGGGGACGAGGTAATCTATTCATAGGCGGAACACGTGGGTTTGTTTATTTTTGTATTTTAAGCCATTTAAACGCATTTTCTAGCAGATTAAAGCATCAAATCAGTAAATTAACATTGCTAATAGAAAGTTATCAATATTCCTGATCATCTGAGTTACTTTTTCTTGCGTAATCTTGTTTTTTAACCACCTTTTCTTCTTTTTCAGAATGTCTTGAGCCTCCGAACAACCTGTGCTGTTTCCATTGCTGGCATTGGAGTTGGAACAAAGTTTAAAAAAACTGATCAGTTAATTACACATACCCTAATTAGTGCATCAGTCATCCATCATGCTCACTTACCTCATCATGCAGCTACCTGCCTCCACTCACAGGTCCATATAGAGGAGATGTTCGAAGTTTGGAAGTCCAACACATGATTGTGGCACTGAATTAGTACTAATTAATTAATTAATAGCACTAATTAGCAGATTTAATTAGTGCAATGCATCATCAGTCTTTCTTCCTATTACTCACCTGATCATACTCTCTTTCCAAAGAAGTACCAGTGTTATTAGAATGTGAGTTGTACAAGAACAAAGGATCATGGCCTAATTAGTGCTTAATTTGCATTAATTAGTTTTTTATTGATAAATATTTAGTCCATTTTTCTTGTGTTGTTGAAGTAAAAGGTGGACAGCAACCTTTGTTGTGTTTGTTAAGTCATTTAACTGCTCTCAGGACATTCTGTGTGGACCAGGAGCTCATCTCATTAGGCCTGCGTTAGTACTGTTGTGTAATTAATTGTGGTAATTAATTACTAATTTGCATTTTTCCTTAATTTTTCTTAACACATCTTTATCAGCATATTCCAATCATGCATGTTGCCAATTTTCTTTTAATTATTTGCCCTATTGATTGACTTATGGCATATTCAGTGTATCAAAGTTGGTTAAGACAATGCCGCACAGTCCCACTTGACCTTTGACCTTTCTTCACATTTCCTATTAATTGCCTTTCTAAAAATAAAGGCTGAATGTCAGTCTTTAAAGTCCAATTACTCTGGACTGGATTGAGATATTTCAATTCTGTAAAAAACATTTTGTTGTGTTAAGTTAGATCTTTCATATAAGCCTCTTCCCAGATTTGTAGGGTGTAAACTAAATTTTGGCCTGACATGCCTACTTTGAATGAAATTTGCTGAACACTCAACAGTGGAATCGGCAGCTTTCACATCCACATGACACTGACAGCTGACACAGACTAGGCCTAGCCAATAAGAGCAGAGGCCAAGGCAAGGTAAGGTAGGCCTAGGCCTACGGTAGATAATAGAATAGAAGGTTAGCTGCCTGCAAAGGCTGAGCTGAGGCTTTGACTCTACCCTAGTGAGAAAATGTTCAGGAACCTTATGCGAAATACTACCTTGATACAAACCAAATGTTCATCACAAATGAACATGTTCTTCTTTTTGTTCCAGCGGGTGTGATAGCCCTTCTTGATGAGGATGAACCAGAATTAAAGGTATGGTATCAGCTGTCATGAGTGATTTGATGAAGTGCAAGTTGGTCATCTGACTTGATGTTGGTCATAATATCTATCTCATTGCATGAATTGATTATGATGGTGGGGTGTTAAATATACAGAGTGTAGGCAATCACATTGAATGTAGGCATTTTTGTGGCTATATTTCAGGTATTTGCCCTTCAAAAGTTGGACAGGATTGTTGATGTCTTCTGGGCTGAAATCTCTGATGCTGTCTCAAAGATGTAAGTTTGCGAACCGTGCAGTTTGCCCACACATTGCAACAGGAATTTTGCAAATGTATTAAATTATATGTACTAGTGGTTTCTGCAGGCATTGTAATTTTGATTGCAATAAATATATAAGATTCAAGAGCAGACACGGACAAGCAATAGCCATGCCACTTGTCTGTGTGGAAAATGCACGGCCTTATTACCTTGATAAAATTAGTCTGCATATTTCATTGGCAAAATATGCTGTCTTCTGTAGGCTTCAATACAAAGTTGAGTTTATAAAAGGCTTTCAGGCAATGGAATGGGTTCTTTATTTCAGTGAGGTCCTACATGAAGATGTTACCTTTTCTCACAAGTCACTGGCAGCCCTCGTTGCATCCAAGGTTTACTACCACTTGGGAGCCTTTGAGGAATCCTTGACATATGCACTTGGAGCCATGGAACTATTTGATGTGAACTCAACATCTGAATATGTTGAAACCACCATCTGTAAGCAATCCTTTCAATGATAAAAATTTGCAAATGTTGATAACTAGATACCTAATACCTATGGACAGCACCTCCGAACAATTACAATATAAGCTCAACAAAAGGTGAAATCTGGCCTGCAGGGTGCTACTTTTTGAGTGGCCGCCTTCTCGTTTGAACTTTGCCCCTGTTGGCCAGTTTTCTGCCATGATCGCTGTAGTTGCATTACTTGTGTCTCTCTTCCAGCCAAGTGTATTGACTATTATACCAAACTGCGAGTCCACAATGCTGATGCTAGTGATGAAGATCAGAAGACAATTGACCCTCGCCTTGAGGCCATTGTCAATCGCATGTTCCAGCGATGCTTTGACGATCGTGAGTACAAGCAGGTGAGTTAAAATCGTCTACCTACACTACGTACACTGTGCAGTGTACTACCTCTATTCTTAGTCTGACGTCTCTGTGTTTTGATGCCAGAGCTTTGGTGCAGCTGTGGGCAGGAAAATACAAGAATTTCCTTTATGGGACCTTGCAGATTGTTGAACAGCCACATCCAGCATCATTGGCTGAGTGATACCACCTTCTCATTTCAGGCTGTTGGTATTGCACTTGAGACAAGAAGAATTGACATCTTCGAAAAGGCAATCTTGCAAGCAGTGAGTACTTAATCATCCATACTGGTGTATGTTGCACTTTCATATTTTGTTGCTCAGGGATAAATGTGTGATATTTTACCAATCGCCGATATTTTTTTCAGGATGATGTTCAGAACATGTTGTCATACGCTGTCAAGGTGACCATGTCGCTGATACAGAGTCGTCAGTTCAGGAACCATGTGCTGCGTGTCCTCGTCAAACTTTACATGGGTCTTTCTGTGCCAGACTACATCAGTGTGTGCCAGGTATGTGGGCTTGCTACTATTGGTATCAGCTCTTGAGTCGTGTCAATCATCACCATCACAATCATCACACTTTTGATGGTCAATACGGAGCCAGCGTGTATGAAGTGTGAAGTCACATGAGGAACCTCTATAGCCAACTTGCCTCAATCTCACAAATTTCTTCTTTTCAGTGCTTGATCTTCTTGGACGATCCTCAAGCAGTAGCTGACATTTTAGAAAAATTAGTCAAAGGTAATGAAGACTCGGTCCTCATGGCCTATCAGATAGGGTTTGATCTGTACGAGAGTGCTACACAGAAGTTCCTCGGCAGAATTCAGGCCGCCCTGAGGGCGCAAGCACCCATCCCAATCCCTGATAGTGTGGAGAAAGAACAGAAGAAGGATGCTGAACCAAAAACAGAAAGGTATTTAATGAATATGCGTAATGTTTCTCTTCTTGAAGCTGTTGCAGTCCTTAAAATTTTGTGGTTTATGAGATGATGACATTAATTGCCAACTACATGTAGTGCCTCTTATTAAGAAGGATCTGTTTTCCCTCTTGTTTATTGCTGGTCGATTTCATTTCAGTGCCATGGAAACTGATGCATCTGAGCCAGTGGAAGCAGAAAAAACATCATCAGAAAAGAAACTCGAAGATTTGGTGGGTATTTCATTTATCATCTTGAACTGTTACTGTGAATCTGAATGGTAAAAATTTCTCGTGCTGCATGATTATTATTTGGTTATGGAGTGACCTGATCCTTCAACAAATATGACCTTTCATGGTATGCCTTGTTTTTTTCAGAGCGAGTCAGATCGGGCGGTGCAAGATCGAATAACAAAATTACATACGATATTAGGTGGAGAAACAACTATAGGCCTCCACTTACAGTTTACCATCCGAAATAACAAGTCAGATTTGCTGATACTGAAAAATACAAAGGTTAGTGGGTTAGAAGATTACCTTGACACCTGGTGTTGATTACTACAAATGTTGACACAAGTTGTTTTCCACTGTAATACAGCATCAAAGTGCTTCAAAAGTCTCTCTGGAAATCTCTGGGAAAAACCATGGAGCAGTTTGTTCAGTGTGCGTCACTTGATCCTGTGGCGATTGCTGGGAATCGAACCACTGACCTCTTGGTCTTTTGTCCGTCGCTCAACCACTTTGCACCCTGAGTTAAAGACTGATGAATCTGTTTGCTTGCTTACTATCGCTGAGTTGTTATTTGTAGGATGCTGTCAGAAACTCAGTATGCCACACAGCCACTGTTATTGCCAACGGCCTGATGCACTGCAGTACAACATCCGACCAGTTCCTTCGTGATAACCTAGAATGGCTCGCACGAGCAACGAATTGGGCTAAGTTCACAGCCACTGCAAGTTTAGGAGTTATACACAAAGGACATGAAAAAGAGGCTTTAGGGTTGATGTCAACATATTTGCCTAAAGATACAGGGTCTGGGTCGGCATATTCAGAAGGAGGTGGTCTATATGCTTTAGGTAAGTGGTAGGAAACTTTCATCTTACTTTTGTATTCCTTCTTCTTCGATAGATGTCTCTTCAAGTCCGTCAGTCACAGTGATGCAGTGGATGTCATTGTGGAGAGTATATTACCAGTGTCGCCATCCTGGAGGGCCCTAGGGCAAAGTTCAAGCAACAGTTCTGTAAACCAGAACTATCTCCATCGTTTCATTGCTAATTGAAAAACAATCATCCCTGTTTATCTCTACCAATCTTCAGGTCTCATACATGCCAATCACGGTGGGGAAATTACAGAATATTTACTCAACCAACTGAAAGAAGCCTCTACTGATGTGAGTGTCATCGAATCAGAATCATTGAATAAGTAGTTTTGCACATAATGCAAACACCCACATATTTGTGATCAGTAATTCAGTGTTCAAAAATTCCACAGTAATACTCGAAGGTTTTGATGGCAATCCTCTTTTCTTAGATGGTTCGTCATGGAGGTTGCCTTGGTCTCGGCCTTGCAGCGATGGGGACAGCCCGTCAAGACATTTACGACCAGCTAAAGTTCAACTTGTACCAAGACGATGCCGTGACTGGTGAAGCTGCTGGTATCGCTATGGGTTTGGTCATGTTGGGAACGAAGTCTGCCTCGGCTATTGAAGACATGGTTGCAGTGAGTGTTAAATGACATTTACCTATTTGCTTACACTTATAAGAACAATAGTGTGCTGCTTTTGTATAGTGAGAGGTTCAACTAAATAAATGGCAGAATATTCCGAACAGTTTATATGATCATTTCTCTATATTACAGTATGCACAAGAGACGCAGCATGAGAAAATTCTGCGTGGCTTAGCCGTTGGTATTGCATTGACCATGTTTGGACGACTCGAAGAGGCGGACACCCTTATTGAGAGTCTTTCACGGGATAAGGACCCCATCTTGCGTCGCTCAGGGATGTACACTCTTGCTATGGCATATTGCGGAACTGGCAAGAACGAAGCCATTAGGAAACTTCTTCATGTAGCTGTAAGTCAGAGTTGGTCAAGTCGCAAAATTCTAGATAGATTTTTTAAACAGAATAAATGAAGTTGGTCTTCCCATTTCGCCCTTTCCCAATTCGCCCCCTAATGGTTATTGGTTAGGGTTAGCTACCAGTATTTAATGGATTTACTGTTAGGGGCGAAACGGGAAGGGGCAAAGTGGGAATAAACCTGATAAAGTTGATAAAATCTTTCAGTTGATCCGCAATAGGCCCTATAGATTTTGGTCAGTAGTTCGTAACTAGGAAGGAAGCTTTAGTCATGACACAGTGTCTGTCGTCATCGTTGGTACATGTATGTCAATCACATTCTTATGTCTTGATCTCATTTTCAGGTTAGTGACGTCAATGATGATGTCAGGAGAGCTGCTGTGACGTCTCTTGGGTTCCTACTCTTCAGGTAGGTTTTCTTGGTTTGGTCCTTCGCTCTTGCACAATGACCCCATCGGGTACTCTGCATCCCGAAGCTCATTGTTCCGGAGAGGAAGATTTTAATTCAGCCAGTTGGCACGATTGAAATCATTCTCTCCTAATTGCCCCTACTCACTAACCTGGCTTCTGCATGGCTGTTGATCGTTCCATTAAACCTAACTGCATGACATCTGCCCGTATTGAACAAATTGGTGCTGATTTATTGTCATGTTTTCATCCGTGTGTTGACAATTCATGTGACATTCCCAGCAGTGGGAAGGCGAGAGAACACCGTGATCATACCCGTTGCGTTGATCATAGCATTTCGGGACATTTTTCTCAGTTTATGAATTTCTCTCTGCTTGCGCCAAATCCGTCCGAGTGATCCGCAACTCACTGGTACTCTTCATCCGTTTTACCCAAGGCTGAGTTCTTGGACCCCTTTGTGTATGTGGCACATTTTTTGCCATCATTTGTCAAAAGGGGTTGAGTACCCACAGGTACTCGGAAAAAATAATCTCACCGCCATGACAATTCATGAAAATTGCTAAAAACCGACCAATCTACATAAAAGCGTTTCAAAAGGGCGTGACCAGCCCTATTCATTTCACCAGTGAGTACACATCATACTATGACCCTTGTAACCATGGATCTATCAAGATTATCCAAAACAAAATTCCCTCTCACTTCATGTAGCTTGCATGAACAGTACATCACAGCCTTGCAGCAGTCATGTCAGTGTTGTTAGCAGAGGTCGTCATGAGCTTATCGCCTTTCTCAAACACTTGCTTTTTGTGTGAATATCTGTGTTATTTGAGTAGAATGCACGGTTATGTCATCTTTCATCTCTTAGTAACTCAAAACAAGCTTCATCTTTTGAAACACTTCTGGGGAAATATTTTTTCTACATTTTTTTCAACCTTTTATTATTCAGAACTCCCGAGCAGTGTCCGAGTGTTGTGTCCCTACTTTCCGAGAGTTACAACCCACACGTACGATATGGTGCAGCCATGGCTCTGGGTATTGCCTGTGCCGGTGTTGGCCTAAAGGAGGCACTGGCTTTGCTGGAACCGATGACCAATGATCCTGTTAACTATGTCCGTCAAGCAGCTTTAATCGCATCTGCATTGATCCTGGTACAACACAATGAAATCACGTGTCCAAAGGTGGCACATTATCGTCAGCTCTACACTAAGGTGATCAGCGACAAACATGAAGACGTCATGGCAAAATTCGGCGCAATTCTAGCTCAAGGAATCCTTGACGGTGGTGGCCGCAACATGTCCATCTCCATGCTTACGCGGACAGGTCACATCAACATGCAGGCAGTTGTCGGGACACTAGTCTTTCTCCAGTTCTGGTACTGGTTTCCACTCTCACATTTCATTTCACTGGCGTTCACTCCTACTTGTTTGATTGGCCTGAACTCGGATCTGAAAATGCCGAATATTCAGTTCAGGTCTAATGCTAAGCCGTCGACGTTTGCCTACCCCCCACCTCTGGAGGACAAGAAGGAGAAGACAAAGGAGAAAGTTGAGACGGCTGTTTTGAGTATCACAGCTAAGCAGAAAAAGAAGGAAGCTGAAAAGAAGGGGAAGGAGGAAAAAATGGAAGTGGATGAAGAAAAAGATGGCGATACCAAGGATGAAAAGAAAGAGAAAGAAGAGAAGAAGGATGAAGTAAAGAAGGTTGAGGAGGAAAGTAAGAAGGGAAAAGACGAAGGCAAAAAGGATGAGAAAAGTAAGAAGGAAGGAGATGAGAAGGAGAAAGAGAAAGATAAGGAGGTTGAGAAGAAGAAGGAGCCTGAGCCAAGTTTTGAGATGTTGACTAACCCGGCCTGTATCATGAATGCCCAGCGTAAGGTCCTGTTAAATCCAGAAGGTGCACGGTACACGACGGTGAAGGATATCACACATGGTGGCATCCTCCTGCTAAAGGATAAGACCCCTGGCGAGACTGAGGATATTATCGAGCCGATCGCTGCTGGCGGGCCGAAGATTGAGACAGAGGAGGAGGATGAACCTGAACCGCCAGAGCCGTTCGAATATGTTGAAGATTAAGTTGAATTCTATTTCGTAAAAAAGGACACAAGTTGAACACGTCTGCATAAATGTAAGACAGAGACATTTCAGTGAGGTCATCATTCAGTGTGCAAAGGAATTCATTGTTGAGAGTTTCTTGCGTCAAAGCTTGGAAGTATAACCGTGATGTGCTGAAGTGAACTGCTCTAGGAGAGACTGAAAAAATGAAAGACCATCTCATTCTTAGTAGATCTGGCAAATCTGTGAATTGTTTGAAACTGTTGATGCCGCTTTTCTGTCGGAAATTTTGTGCTATCGCAATATTGACTTGATTCACAGAATGAGGAATGCCCTTTAGTTTCTACATGTCGGATTGTTCAGGAAAGGAGCCCAAACATCCAATGTTAGTAATTTTACTAAACTTGAAATCAAGTTGAAAGAGTTGTGAAATGAAAAATTGTTGATTTACATTTACAGTGAACTTTTCAAATTGTTGGGAAATCAAAAGTGATCTGTGGACTTGGTCAAGACCTTTCATTTTCCCAGGATCAAGTGCTGTCTGCTGGACAATGCATCTGTTGGTTTTCGTAATTGTGCACTGTAATTTGGAATACAGCAGTTTATGTGTAATTTACAACCAAGTTCTCTCAAGAATTGTAAAATGGAAGATTGTTTGGTTAATCTTCATTACATGTGTGAACTTCCAGAGTTGTTTGGGAGTCAAAGCAATCAATAAATAATGATTATTCATATCTGTCTGTAACTTCATTAATATTTTGACCGTAGGCTGGAAATGTTTTTATTGATGTTTCACACGCTGCAAGTGAAATGTTACTATCCGTGGAAACAGTCTGTCTTTTATCAAGAAAAATCTCATCCTCCAACTCTGGTGAGCATCGGAGTCGAAATCTGCAAAAAGATCCAAAAGCAGAATGCCTGAATGATAGTTTAACAATCACTGCAACTACAGCTCCATCTGAAATACTTCGTGTACACTAAATGTCTGCCTGTATTTAATTGAACTGACGCTTCTCCGATTGAGGCCGTCTTGCACAGTGAGAGCAACGGTGCCAATCATAACTTCTGACATGAGGGCCAATCACAACTTCTGACATGAGCGCCAGTCTTAACTTCTGATGAAGAAACTCCAGTTATCTTCATGGTTGTTTGAAACTTTACTCCCAATGATCAGAGTAGTTGGGAATTGGTTACCTGAGTGATGTTCCACCTTTGTCGAAAAAGAGCTGTAGTTCCATATATCAACTTCTATCCATTTGAATCTTGGTCAACTTGATCCCATTTGGGAATCGGACACTTGCTAAAAGAAGCTGTCCTATGAGATGGTAATTCTTCCAGACACAACTCGATCTCCTGGAACGAGTTGCAATGAATTATTCATGTCAACATGATGAAAAGAATCTGTGATCCACTGATGGTAGTGCGTAGGTGTTACTGTTGAATGAATGAGAACCAAAGCCTGGACAGTGGCGTTGTGTTCACTCTGATTTAGTATTTGTTCCGAAGTTCTTGAATTGTTTTGACATATATTAATATTTATATCCATGGGGCAAGGTACAAGATGTTGAGTCTCCCTGAAGAACGTGTACCGGTGTCAATTTTCAACAACCCAGCCAGCAAAAAAATAGGTTGCGTTCTAGCTAGCAAGGAGTATTTGTGACCCGTCGCAGCAAAACTAGGTGCATGTCGCTCAAAAGGTGAGCCGCAACGAACTAAGATGACAGCAGGAGAGAATGGAAGAAATAGATTGTTTCAGATTTCATAATAGACAGACAATATTGAAACTGACAAATATTTTGGTCTCAACCTGCCAAGCTAAGAGCGACATGCGCCTAGTTTTGCTGCAACGGGTCACATTTTACCCAAGACAGCAAACCCTTCATCCCTTTCTTCCGATTATCTTACCTGAGCCCTCCTACTATCTGAACCCTAACAAAATATTGTCCTGCTTTCACATCTCCTGCAGGGAGAAATCTGACTTGGAGTAGAAACCATTGTTGATAATGAGGTGTTGTTTGAGAACATGCCCGCCTGGTCAGTGAAATTGGAGTTGTCTTGGATATAATAATATCCCATGCTGAATTCAATAGTCATATTTGTGAGTACTAATATATGTGTTATCTAAAAAAGGTGAAAAGGAGTTCAACTCCAAGCTTCCCTATTGTCCTGCTATCTCCTGTAGGGAGAAATCGGGCTTAGAATAGGAACCATTGTTAATAATGAGGTGTTGATTAAGAACATGCCCGCCTGGTCAGTGAAATTGGAGTTGTCTTCATCATCATCATCATCAGTTAAGGCGTCGTGGCCCTTCAGGGTCTTGGATATAATTAATCCCTTGCTGAATTCAATAGTCATATTTGAGTACCAATATATGTGTTATCTAAAAAAGGTGAAAAAGAGTTCAACTCCTAGTTTCCCTTTGGTTACATGTTACAAAAGCAAGAAAAAGTGTGAAAGGTGTAAGCTTACGTTTGACATGTTTGAACTTATGTTCCTGGTGGATCAACAGGGGTTCCAATATGGTTGTCATGGTTATTTGTTCACCTTCCTTTTCTGTTGGATTGATTTTCAATGAGGGACATGACTGGATTGCAAAATCTTGGTGAAATAGGCTCCTGGGGTACTTGGCAGTGTTTCAGTATTCTCCACAGGGTTCGAGTTGAACAGGGGAGAAATGGCAGAAATGAGGGCCCGTATTCTAGAACGTTCCTTAACGTTAAGGCCGACCTTAAGTCTATTGTAAAACCATCGAGAACAATAGATTTAAGGTGGACCTTAATGTTAAGGAACGTTCTAGAATACGGCCCATTGTGTCTTTAAAGACTTGAACATGCATTTATTGGGATTTACAGTCATAAAATTGCATTTGGAAAACGACTCAGGGGGATCATTTGTTTTAAATGTGACCCATCACCACAAAATGAGTACTAAGTCGCTGTGAAGTTGGCAGGTTGAGACCAACGTTTTATCAATTTCAGTAGGCCTAGGCATATTGTCTGTCTTATGTAAAATCCGAGTGATTACATTGCTTCCTTTATCTCGAGTTCATACCTGATTGTGATGAGACGGGTCACAAATGGCCAGCCCCCTGCGGGTTGGCACACGTTGTTGATATAACTTGTCCCCTGAAAGCAGACGACAGAACATGCAGTTCATCTATACAGGGGAGGGAGTAAAATAATTTGTAACACTTTGTTTAAAAGAAATATTTAATTAATATTGTATAGATATAGATCTCTGCAATATAATACATTAATATCTCTTAACACATTTGATAATAGAAGTTCACATTTATAATTAACATACAAAAATCATGATACTCAGGATCTGATATTTAATTGGTCACAGTTATTTTGAGACCCTTTTCCTTACCTCAGGCTCATATTCATAAAAGAACTTAGGGCCATATTCACGGGTCGCACTTTCATTAAAGTCTGACTTTTCTCAATGCTTCAAGCATAGAGAAAGTCTAACTTAAGCTGTACTTTGGGCTAAAGTGCGACCGGTGAATACGGCCCTTAGTCTAAAGTTCCCAGCTTTGACTTTTAAGTTCTTATTATGAATATTGGCCCTGGGCACAACCCCTAGGCCTAGAAGGATGTCAGGCCTGTCCGATTCATAACCCTAGTGAATTCAGATCCTGTGAATACAACAATAATGCAAGGCATGGCCCATTGGCTCCCTTGTTCTACAGGGATCAATTCTCATGGAAGCGAGGTTGACATTCAAGCAAACCTTGATGAGACATGGCCTAGTTTCAAGTTTGGCCTTGACTATGGACAAAAGTTTGCCTTGACTTAAAGAGTAGGTCAAAGTTGAGCCTCTGACGTGCAGCCAAGTCAGGTCAAGGTTGACTTCAGCTGACTTTCACTCATGGCAAGGTGTAGTTTCAAGTTAAACATTGACTTCGGCAAGGTCAAACATCACCTCGGAGTGTAGTTGCTTATGAGAAACTGTCAAAAACAAATGATTGATCGATGCTAGACATCACTTGGGGCCATCAGTTGAGTTGCATGGTGACCGTGTTCCTCCTTGTGTCACTGTTCATCCAATTGGAAGGACTTGTCAGGAAAAGACTCTCAGGGGTCTGCGTCACTGGCCGTGGTCTTTTATACTTACACATTAAAATCTTATAAAAAGCGTGGCGGAAACTGGTATTAAACATCGTGTAGATGATCGGATTGGCTAGAGATGCTATCCAACCGAACCATAAAACAGTTGACATAATCTCTGGGGTTACATTCGTCATGCAGACTTCACACGTTACTGACATCACATTGAGAGTGAAGAAAGGGGTCCATAGTATCACAAACACACCAAATATTATCCCCAGGACTTTTGAGGCTTTCTTTTCATTGTTTGCTGTCCGTTTTGGTATGAAAGATTTCATAAGTTTTTTACGTTTTTTCTTATTGAAATGATTAGGCCGCTGAANCAGGTCAAGGTTGACTTCAGCTGACTTGCACTCATGGCAAGGTGAAGTTTCAAGTTAAACATTGACTTTGGCAAGGTCAAACATCACCTCGGAGTGTGGTTGCTTATGAGAAACTGTCAAAAACAAATGATTGATCGAAGCTAGACATCACTTGGGGCCATCAGTTGAGTTGCATGGTGACCGTGTTCCTCCTTGTGTCACTGTTCATCCAATTGGAAGGACTTGTCAGGAAAAGACTCTCAGGGGTCTGCGTCACTGGCCGTGGTCTTTTATACTTACACATTAAAATCTTATAAAAAGCGTGGCGGAAACTGGTATTAAACATCGTGTAAATGATCGGGTTGGCTAGGGATGCTATCCAACCGAACCATAAAACAGTTGACATAATCTCTGGGGTTACATTCGTCATGCAGACTTCACACGTTACTGACATCACATTGAGAGTGAAGAAAGGGGTCCATAATATCACAAACACACCAAATATTATCCCCAGGACCTTTGAGGCTTTCTTTTCATTGTTTGCTGTCCGTTTTGGTATGAAAGATTTCATAAGTTTTTTACGTTTTTTCTTATTGAAATGATTAGGCCGCTGAAGTTTCATGTTTTGCTTATACTTTGTGTCTAACATTCTTTGTGCGGATGCCCGGCGCTCTGCAATCTCTCGCATCAGATCTGCATTTGTCCCTTTGAGGTAGACCTCTGAACAACTCCGACTTTTTGGCAAGCGACAAGTTGCCATTGAGGCATCTGTCACGTCCAGCCGTGCTGGACTCTCGACAGTTTGTGGTTTCGTATTATAAGTAGGATCCTCTTCATCAATGTATTCATTGATGTGATTGGATGATTTCGAATATTGCACTTTGTAAATGTACATCCCATTGGCTTTTATTGCCAACGTCAAAAGTTCATGATCTGTTTTGACGCAATGATTGCCGCAATCATCTAGACCCTCCTCAGTCTCATTCCCATCATCCGTGTTGTCCTCAAAAGATCCAGGCCTGTCGGAATCATAGTGACACCTAGGACTTGGGTTGAGTGCCTGACGCTCTGGGTTCTCAATATTACTGCTATCACTTGTGCTAGACGAAGTCGTAGGCTCAGAACTGGGGGGAGGACTTAGATTACATAAAGAGACTGGTGTCTTTGGGGATTTTGGTGTCTGCGTTTGCTCATCTGGGAATTCAAACCCTGTGTCAGTATTGTTTGCATTCGTAAAGAACGCTCTCTTACCCGTGTCTATAAAATTGAATTTAGTTTCATTGTCCAAATGCCCGCATTTGTCATTCTCATTATCAAGGAATTCAAATTTATCGTCCGCAAGTTTGTTGCAGAAAAATCCACAGTTTTCATTCCCGTTATCAAAGTAGTAATCACATTTTTCATTATCGAATTCATTCTCACACTTGTTTTCATTTTCTATGTTGTCTTTGATTTCATCAGTTGTCAGATACGTTTCCATCTCAATCTCAATCTGACTTAATTTATCCTGTACTTCTGGCCGTTCATGAATAATTCCTGGGCCATGAATGCTCATTAGGCTTTCAACGCTTGAGGATAGATTGTGTCTCGAACCGACTGGAAGTGAAAGAAAACTCTTCGATCGTCCTGACCCGCAACTTTTACCCGATACTCCACTTGTAATGCTATCCATACGGTCCTTTTTGCGAAAAATCGGACTCGCAGCTTCACAGATTGGTGTTTTCGGTTCCCATGGCGGCGACTGGGCAGTCTCGCTTTCATCTGGAACAACGGGCAAAGGAGGAATGGGGATAGGCGAGGGTTTGTTCTTTATTTTTTCTGGGACCTGGATTGTCGTGTAGCCTGTATAATCACTAGATAACTTAGTATCACTGAGAAGTTCACCTGATATACTGTTGTCAGTCACTTCATGACTAGCCAGTGCGCTTTCACCACTGATTTCACCGTTATCATACGCGTTCCCATATCCGTTTGGGGCCAAGAAATTTCTGTTTTTGCTGGTATACCCCAATGCGCGTTTTCGCATAACCGTTGTCCGACTTTTCTCCATTTTCCGCATGAATTTGGAATTATTCCTTAGAATCTGTAACGTTAACACGTAGGTCACAACCATTATCAACAGCGGTACATAAAATGCAAAAACTGAGCCATATATTATGAAGTTTTTCATCGTTGGAGCACAAAAGCCGTCGTTATAAACATTTCCGTTATCAATGAATCCCATGAAACAAACTGGACTGCATATTGCCACTGACGTAACCCAGACAAAGGTTATTTTTAGCATCACCATCGTCTTGGTTTTGTTGCGGCCATATTTCATCGGGTATTTCAACGTGAAGAAGCGATCCATGGACATCGTGCACATGTGCCAGATGGAGGCTGTGCATAGGCCAACGTCAAATGTGACCCATAAAGTGCAGAAGTGGACGCCAAGCGGGAAGAAACCTGAAACGAGAGAGAGATTGGAGTGTCAGCTAAATAGAAATAAATCTTATTCAAATGTGGAACACCAAGATGTTCTGATTGAATGATAAAAGCTCTGAATTTATAAAACTATAAAATAATATAATAGGGAGTTTGAGATCAGCAACTTATCACGGATCCTTATATGCGTATACGAATCGAAATATACACAAAATTTGTCCTTGTTGTACAGAAATCTATCCGTATATGTATAGGATCCATGATAAGTTGCTGATCTCAAACTCCCTAATGTAATACTTAAAGGGACATTATCATTAGCGAATTAATGTAGCCCGATCCTTTCAATAAACTTCATTATAAAAAATTTTGCAGTTGAACCACCTTTCTTACTTTAGCTCACATTAATGTTGGCTATTTGTACCTCAGGTTTAGCGCCGATGGAGGCAGCCATTGCGTAATGCGATATGACGTAGCTCCGGCTCACTTGTTTACGCCACGGTGACGCCACGACGTCACTCATCGGCCTTTAACCTCAGATTTGTGCAAAAAAATGGTAGAAATGGCATCCGATTTCAGCTTTTTTTACTGTGTCTCCAATTTGTTCTGCCTGCAGGTCCCTCACGTAGCCTTCGTCACTGAAATGGTTACTGCACAAGCGATATTTGTCGCCATTTCTACCTCGCTCCACCACGTCCACTGCTCTAACGACGTGACGTGACTATGGTCATGACGCGGCGGTGAGCCGGTGCTACGTNACCACCCTCATTTCTCTGTGACGACTGTTTGTATTGACTGATGTACTCTTCGCAGATGATAAATACTCAATAACTAACTTGAGATGGAATCTACTTGAAATTCAGGCAGCCCACACAATTAACTATATGAGCATCTTGGAAATAAAAAAATCAGAATGTCTTCATCAATTCCCCTTCATTATTACAGCTTTTGTTCTACCAGAAGCTGTGGGGTGTCTGGTTGTGATCATGTCTTGTGAACGCCTACACGACATCCCACACCAAGTCACATGATGAGATTTTGTTTTTTGTTGCCTTGAAGACATTTGCTGCAGGCAAAATAAATCAACTACGAAATAATGGGGAAAGAAACGTTTTTGACTTCCCTAAAGTGCAGCTGCTGATGATTTTGAAAAAAACTACAGTGAAACTGGGAGCAGTTCTATCTGCAAGAAGCGCCCCCTTTCTGTAGTTCAACACCCTGACTAAATTACACAGTCACTTCTAAATGCAGTTGAATGCCACTCTTGACTCTGTGTTCCAGTTAACTGCAAATATTTTGTGCTAGCATATCTTTGGTATTATGGCTTTGAGAAAAATTGCTGAGAACTGTTCTTTTTGTTGGTGGTGACCCCAACCCAAAACCAAGGATACCACCTGAAAGTGAGAGATTTTCCTTGGCACATGCCACATTCCATTATGAACAAAAATTCTCTAAGATGTGTTTGAAAATTTCCTTCCTTCCCATGTCATCATTGCCTGAGGAAAAGTATCTTGAGACACTTTACGGCTCTGATTATGGAACTTCTATTTCAAACCTCGATCATTTTTTGTTAGCTAATGGTGTTTGCTATTCAGACGGCGTAACACTTTGGAGGAACTGTTGCTTTTAGGCGTTGGTTCCTTGCCAAAAGCCTCGTTTGTTATGTATATTTGTCTCCAGCCACGTTGGACAGATCGTGCTGTTGATGAAATGCATGTAATGCACGATGTCCCACGCTGATGAGAGATTGAGAGATGCTTCTTTTGATAACAAGATCAAGACAGTTCCTTCCTGACAATCACTCAGAAAATCCAGGTTCAAAGGAACATGTTTTTTATCATGAAGCTGTTGTCATGTTTATGAACTACATGTTCTCTTTTGTCGCTGTTTTTGTTGACAACTACCATGGCTTCCCTTACATCAACATCATAAGACTGTTTTTGAGGTCGGAACTAAAAAAATACAGAATGCCTAATACCCCATAACATTTACAAATACATGTCTTTATTTTTTGGATACAAAATGCTGTGGCATCATAATTACCAATATCAGGCATGAGCAGATGTAAAATTTTTAGGAAAATTACATTTTTTTCTCCCAAAATGTTGACCACATTCTTTTCTTTTTGGCACACAAATGACTGCTTGAAGTGTTGGTTCCAAGAAGATAATAGGCTGTGAATGGCACAGTGGACGAATTGGAACCTTTCATCTCTTAGGTCTTCACCAGCAGTGAAGAGTTCGCACTGGAACCTTTTAAGTTGATGCTTGGAGGCAGGGTGGAAATCTGGAAACCTGCCTACGGGAGCAGCACGTTTCATGCAAAGTTGGGGCATAAAATGTGATTAACATGGGAATACCGGAACTGTTGCATGAGTTGTGCATTTTGTAAGATAAGCACATCATAAATTGGAGGCATGTTTGATGCACATGCACGTACTCCTGTCACGTCATAATCATGCACCTACTCCTATCACATCATTAATAATCATGCACCTACTCGTTGGTGCATGTTTGATGCACATGCACCAACTCCTACCTCAACAATAGAAGGCGAGGGGGATGGCAATACATGGAATATTTCAGATGAAGTGACCCAAAGTATTCAAAATCATGCTCGAATAGTATTCTGTCTTCCGTTTGCCGCTTGAATGATGATGGTAATACAGAATACGATATCCAGATATCCTTCTCATCTGATCAGTGACCAGACAGTCTGTAGTGGGTCTTAATCAGAAGCGATGAAACCTAATCTTCGGCAATATTCTCAAGCTGTATGTTAGGAGATGTTCTCACCCTGGGTCAGCCACAATGAAATATGGACAGATATAGTGGTTTAAAGTCCAATTTTCTATCATGATCAGCTCATGATCATGTCCATCTAGAGTGGGCAGCTTCTTCCTGAAACCAAAAAGGACACCAGCCCCCACAAAAATGTGCCATGTCGTGAAGACATTTGAAGTCCTCTGTGGGGAATATTTTTAGACTAGACTTAGTTTGCTTTTTTGTCTTGATTTTTGTGAAACTGCCTTACGATTACCTAAAATAAGTTGATACGTGCAGCCACCCTGTAGGTATTCTGATCACATACTGGTATACTGAAGTAGATTAAAGCCATTAGTAAGAAGCTTCGTTCATTCAGCTACAAAAATGAGACTGACAAACCATTACATTTTCCAATTATGACCATAACTCCTTTGATTTGTATCACTCAAGGTTACCCTTCTCTCCCCTGATGGATGAAAATTTGTTCATTCAGTAACACCTCTTCGTTTGTTTCTCGTAATGATGTAAAGACAATGGAGAGCTTCCCGTCAACGAAACGACTTAGATGTGATTATTCCTTAAGTACAATTCGCAAAGTCCCCTGATACGATATACCCACGAATTACATTCTCATGAATAGATAGCCGCCAGACAGCATTAATGTCCTCATGTGTGGTGAATGCCTAATACTGATGGAACTTTGTGGGTTTTGGGTCGTTTAGTGCTCGAAGGTCAATCTGCCATCCTGTAGACTTTTTGGGTCATTGGTTCAGTTCCCCCTCTTATCATTGTTGCTTGTAACCTTTCACTAAATCATCTCATTGGATGGAGTGGTTCAGCCATTTTCTGGCAAGGAACCAGAGCGCCAATTCTTTCGCTAAGAACAACTGCCGGACGAATTGAGAGTTCTTGCGAACAGCGGTGCAAGGTACCAGTGCCCAGTCTGCAGTGACCTGGACATCCACAACCAATGAGAAATGCCTGTGGAGGCAACAGAATGGTGAAATAAGCTATGGCCGATGGGTATCTTGATGGTCGCCAGTTTGATTAGGCTTACTTTTCTGTCTGATCCTTTGCTACCTTTCTCTACCTTTCTCTAAATCTATTGATTTGTTCATTTGGGCCAATGGAAGGAAATACCTAGGCTCAAATTGTTCTGCAAAACCTCTGGCTCTTTGGCAGTGACTTTTTCACAACATCAGTATGCAACATGGCTGCTTCAAAGCGGTCAGTTTCTCTTGGTCGTCCACGGCAGTATGTTTTACTGACGTGACCAAACTGTCAGTGTTAACATTCCTAGTGGAGCAATGCTCTCTGGTCTAACCGTCATCCCTGTCACAGGACATTAAGAAAATTGTCTGTGTAAATGAAAGAGGTGTCCCTTATGGGCTTAAAAAGGTCAGTTTACATTCTAGACGGTACATGAGTCAGATATCATGATAGAATGATGATATGATAGAATGGTGCAAACAGGTTAGCGGCGGAAGAGCAAACTCGCTTCTATCTGAGAGTGAGAATGATGTTTTGCTCCTTGCTGCTGCCTGAGGCAAAACTACTGTCTCAGGGTGACATTGTACTTCACCAAACCATATTTTTTGAAAAATATTCAAATTACTGTGGATTTTTTTCATAGTAGTTAAGCTGATGAAAGGACCATTGCTTGTCTTCGCTTGCACACTACCTAAATCCAACCCAGGCAGTTACCAAGTCAGGCTGTCACCAAGTACCAACCCAGGCAGTTACCAAGTCAGGCTGTCACCAAGTACCAACCCAGGCAGTACCAAGTCATCTTCTTGTTGAGAATCAGTTGACAACCCAGGATCAGGAAGTCGTACTGCCCATTACCTAAATCCAACCCAGGCAGTACCAAGTCAGGCAGTCACCAAGTACCAACCCAGGCAGTACCAAGTCAGGGAGTCACCAAGTACCAACCCAGGCAGTACCAAGTCAGGCTGTCACCAAGTACCAACCCAGGATCAGGAAGTCGTATTGCACCATTTTGCTCCCACATCAGTGAAAGAATGGAGGCTGTTAGGTAGTTGAACATGTTGAAGTCTGGTGTATTGGTTTATGCCAGGAACAAATAAAGTAATGGAGTACGTGCCTCCCAAGATGACTTCAGTGTTGGGATGCTTTTGTGCCTTTTATCAAAAGCTTATTGATCCTTCCCCATCGCATGCCTCAAGAACCACAGTTCGTGAGAAACATTTCCCTTCCATAAACCTACGGGAAATCCAATCTTTCATCGCCATGGATTTCTTTTATCTACTTTATTGACAAAATCTGCCAATTCTGATTGAGACGTATGCTAAATATATGCAAGATAGCGCAAGAGCTGTTGATGAGGTTTTGCAGTGTATTGACGGACAGGTCAATAAGATGATCACGTTGGATCTCTCAATAAGTGATTACAAGCTGTTCAATACACAATCAGCAGTCGCGCCAAATGAGGTAGTTTCTGCCTCTAAACATGTTTGATGTCGCTGTGGATTATTCTTGTGTGATCTTCCACACTTCTTAAGATAACATGATTCTGCTTCTGCTGGACTTCTGGATGAATAGAAAAAGGCATAGCATTGACAAATCCCAAGTTCGGATCCCTTGTGCACATTCAGGTATATGGTATGCCACGATGAAGCAGCTACGCGTAGGCCCACATGACAACATCTTGATGCGCAGGGATATCAACAGCTACCTTGGGATTTGCCACTGCTCGATTTCTTCTGAACCAATCTCCTCTGACAATTGGATTGCCCATCTGTCCTACTCAACTTGGAAATTTTCTGATACAAGCAAAAAATGGTGGTTGGCCATGGCAGTGGCTCTCTCAAGGGCTTTTATGATGTCTTGTACCTCGTCCTTGGTAAGTATCTTGTTTGGGCTGGAATGATGATATCTTGACATGGGCATGATTAATCCTCTTATCAAGATGCCAACCGTGGCTCCAAGGTCTCCGTAAAGTGTCTTGATAGACTGTCATTGGGAAAATTAATCTTCTCTATAACGCGGATGGATTTTCCCTGATTTAATTTTGAAGTTTGGTGTTTGTACATTTCCAAAGTGATACATACGAAATGATTTGATACTTGAATTTTGTTTGAGTATCTGCATTTGATCAAACTAGTAGGATGTGAAGTAGAGTGGACTCTGTAGATTATTTGAGAAGATCAACATCAAACACCAAATGGAAGCAGGTGATCACCATCCTTGTGAAGGGTAGTTGAATGTGAAGTAGAGTGGACTCTGTAGATTATGTGAGAAGATCAACACCAAACACCAAATGGAAGCAGGAGCATCCTTGTGAAGGGCATACCCTAAGCCCCGAGCTATCAGCACAGAAATCTAAATGTGGCTGTGACGAACGGCGCCGGTGTACAGTCATTGACCTGTCATGTGGAGATGAAGGCATTGCCCTCAGACATATCAAGTCTACATGCCCTCTACCCTGAAACCTTGCACTTTTCAAAATTTAATGGACTACAGTGTCCTTATCGACAATGTTTCTTTGAAAAATGAAAGAGGTTTATGGGGTTAGCGTGCTTCTTCTCTTGAAAGGGCTGGGAGCAACAGGAGGAATGAGGGTGGAAAGGTGAGGGGAGAGCTAATGGTAATGCTTTAGAGTACTCGAATACTCCCTCAGTAACAGCAGAGGTTGCCCACATATTGGTGTTTGCTTCTATAGCCAAGACATCCTTCAAGTTCTTCTCATAGAAATAATGGTTAAAATCTGTCTTGTTGCTGTGGTATTTTCAGCTCATTACAGGTCTCCGCATTGATTATTTGTCTAGTTTCGATGGCGATGTCGCACCGGTCCACGACATGCAATAAAGTGATTGGCTATTGACTAACATGGCTCAAGAACAATATTGACCCGAGTAATGATGATATATGAGGTGCTGTGGCGATGATGGGTCGTTGACGATATCAAGGATTGACCAGCATCCTTAATGGATAGAATACGTCCAGCGAGGAGCGAACCTGGTCTGGAGCTTTTGAAAATCTTTGGAATTGACCATGGTTTGCTGTACTGGCACCCTTTGTGCCTGTTGTACCAAGCCAAAATGAAGGCCCATTTATTTTGAGTGTGACGACGAACGCAAACACGGCAAAAACATTCGCTCTTTCCTCGCCATCCACGCTGCTGATGAACGAAGCTTTTTCCATGTTTATTTTCAAGTTCAGGCTCAGTAAATGCTGGAGAGTTGCAAAATGAGCACAGAAAAGTGCTGCTGTGGGTTCAGGCTTGACAGCAGGACAACCAACATCACCAGTACCAAAAATTTGCAGCCCCTGGTATGCAGTTAGTCAACTCAGTGGTACATTTCATCAATTCCGTCATTCTCTACCCCCTGTGAAACTCATCACCATCACGTGGTAATTGCATGAAGAGTGTTACAGTTTTTTTTCCTGTCAATTACAAATGGATGTGTGACTAGGGAATTGACATTATGGGTGACATTTCCAAGAATAGCAAAGGTGCAAAAACTGTTTATTGGTTCCGATGCCCAGCACGGGTATCTGATGTGTTACTGAGAAAATGGCCCTTTGTCAGTGGCAGGTTTGTTGATTCTGTCGCCTTGCATTATTGACCATACATTGCATGTCGTCGTAAAAACTAGATAGGTGGTTTAGGCATTAAGGAAAACTGATGAGCTACTTCACTGTATGGTAAAAGAACTGGCCAATCACATGCAATTCTGCCATTTTGGACTTGAGGGGAGGGGAGGGAAATTCCCATATTTTTCATCATTTCTACGGTAGAAATGTTGTGAAAGCCATTTGTCGATTTCTTATTGGAAGGAGTCGGGACTGCTGGTGCCGTGGTGCTACTTATTGAAGTCCTCCCACTACAGATGGACCCATGACTGCAGCATAGTCACCAAGAATTTGGCCAGATGGGTATCTTAAAGTCCTTTTTGCACGGGTGTGTTCCGGATCGAGACTGGATCGAGGAGGGTTCGTTTTTTCCCCAATGATTGCTTATGGGTGGCGTCCACTAGAGTGCCGACAANTGTTTTAACATCTGCTGCTGCTGTTATTAAAGCTAGTGAGAAATCTCCGTCATACAGAAGCTTATTATTAGCTATAAAAACCTCGCACTGCGCACTAGTAAGATTATCGGCAGCTAAATCTTCCAATAAATCATAGACAACATCTGATTGAAGGACTGAGGCCATGACTTCTCCAGCAGTAGAGGTATAGCTTTCCATGATGTAACTATCTGGTCGTCTGGTACAAAACAACAACGACTAGCGGCCGTATTCTGCCGGTCTATCGTACAGCTGATAAGTTTCCCTTCATGGCAGCTGAATCTCCTCTGAATCATAGACAACATCTGATTGAAGGACTGAGGCCATGACTTCTCCAGCAGTAGCGGTTGCCTGCCATGATGAATGATGACTGGTCGTCTGGTACAAAACAACAACTTATGACTTGTGGCCATTTTCTTCATATCTGCTACTGATAAGTTTCTTGTAGGAGCTAGGAATGCTTGGAACAATGACAACTTTATCATACCTGTTTTTACACCTTTTACTTTATTTTTATTTTTATTTGAACCAATAAAAAAAGTGGCCCTTCTCTGCCAAGCTACTCTCTCCATTGTTTTCATTCACAGTCAGTGTTGCCTACCATGGTTCATCCTTTTAGCACCCACAGGGGCTCTGATAGATGAACTTATTGTCATCCCTTTCTGTGCGTTGATGGAGAAAGCGAGCACTAAGAACCCCTGATTTCGACAGGATGATCATGGTTAAGAGTCTGCCAACACAAAACATAAAAATTTCTTGTTTTGTTCATTTTCACAAGTGCCCGGATAAGAGAATAGTATCATTACATTTTTTTCTGTTTCTAAGCTAATAGTAATATCTCTATGATGAGCCCTGCAAATACATGTATCACACACCATTAGTTGAACACTGAAATATTTATAAACTCCCATTGTTATTTTTGGAGGGTTTCCATCATATTTCCTTTATTATGCAAGCAAAACAATTAGTTGATGTGTTTTTCACTAAAGTGCAATTGGCACGCTTTGTGGGTTCCAAGTATTTTGAGGGAAATTCTACATGTTGATGATGATGATGATGATGGTAGTGGGTGTGCGTATTGTGTTGATTTCCTTCTGGTATGTGTACATTGCAATATCTGTTTGCTCTCAGTCTAGTCCCAACCATGCCATGTACTTTTCATTTAATGGTGGGGTTCACCTAGAACAATCCATGTTATGCTAAATCAAACATCCCTTTCTGTGTAATAATATCATTCTGGCACATCGGCCTACTTGTTGTTGATGACATCCCACGGCAGACAGATATCAAATAGAAGTTTTTTTGGGAGGCAGTATTTGTTGCAGTGTGTGTATCAGGCAACGGTGCAATCTCATTCTTGTTGGCTGCTGAATACTTCTCCCATCACAATCTGATGTGATGTTGATGTTTATTCACACCAAACAAAAATAGCAACATCAGCCACAAAGTTGGTCACCATATCACCATCACCTACATGTAAGAAAAGTTGAAATTGGCCGTGATCTCATTACCATTCAGTTGAGGTTTCTATTTGTGTTGTATTGTTATGATAAAACCTTCTTTTGAATTAATCAACATCATACACCTTGGTAAGATTTTCCATTTGAAAAATTTGGCCACAAGAGGTTGACAAAAAAAATGGTTAATGTAGTTCTTGTCACTTCTTCGCTCACAATTTTTTCCATCCAGCTCTTGCTGTCCCTGATTTTTGTGCTGTCATTGATTTGGTTTTGCTCTACGTAGTTTGCTTACTATTTGTATAGCTTCTGGAAGAATGGAGAGCTGACACCTTTCCACATTTGAGAGTTGGCATGGTGTCCTCTGACTGCCAGAATACCAATGATAGATCAGATAACTTGATTACACTGATTTAAGTGCAGGGGAAGTGTCCAATAGGTTTGGTTTCGACATAAAATCCCTTGTGGTTACCAAACTGCTAAGTCACTTTGCTGTTTATTTCCAGTGATAGTTCCTAGCAATAGACATCCATTGGCTCCACATTTCCCAACTGGTGTGACTGTCATTATTTTCTCAGGTCATTAGTACACCAACAATGTTCATTCAATTTCATTACATTGATTTAGAAGTTGGTGAAGCATCTGCATTACGTTCATCAGTCATGGAATGCGTTTTTCTTCATCAGAGGTGGAACTGATGAGCCAGCCAGATTTTGCACATAAAAAACCTGACTGTTAATTTCATCTCCATTCCGCTATTTCAACTTGCATTAGTCTACATGGGTTCTGCCAGTAGCACCCTGGGTATTTACACTTTGGTTTCTCGGGTCTTCACTGGTTCATCTGTAAGAGTGTGGTCGGCCCTGGCAGACGACGGATGTTCAGACATGAGAAATTGACACCCAGAAGCAGTTACCCAAGGGACCATCAGCCATTATTCCTCCGTCATCACAATATAAATTGTCCACTATCATGTTTATTGAAGTATTAATATCTTTCTCTACAATGAGCGTGCGAGTTTCAGTTCAATTAGTGAATTGACATCTCCAGTTGTTCCAGGGAGTGTACCGATGTCACCCTCAGATCTTGTATTCAAGAGAGCATTCCAAGCCTAATAGCTAAACAATGGTATTCACAGTAAGGTGTATTCATGTATTCCTTGGTCTTCTAGACAGATAAATAGATTCGTGTCCTTTGTACTTTAGATGGCTTTCAGTCCATCTGTCTCTAGTAGCAGTTCTCTTAAAGGGACAAAACAAGTGGATGTTGCTAATAGTTGCCGTAATGATGGATACATGTGGTGTTGAAGGAATTTTGTCGGTTCAGAGGGTACAAGAATAGGTGGGCTGCGAAATAGCATTGTCTTTGGCTTTACCTAGGGTGGTTCATTTGCCAAGTCAGGTATCACTGGCTCCCTCGGCAGCTGAGGCAGTTCCAGTGTTCTTGGAAAGCTGTGCCATCAGAGAGAGAGGGATGACCAAATTGTGCAACCTGGAGGCTCCAGGTACAGTAGATGGCCATTATACTTCCGGTAGCTCGACTCGAAAGTGCCAGCCTGAAGAAGACCCCGGTTGGGGTCGAAAATTTGCAAAATATCTGAAGGATGACTTCGGTTATTATATCCATCAACCCTTGAATGTGTTTGTCTGGCATCTAGCCTCCCTCTTCATAAAAGAGTGTCGGTAATTGACTGCATCACTCAAGCAGATCTTTGGTAATTGGCACTTCATTTTTTTGTGCCAACAGTGTCGGAGCAATGGGTGGAAAATGCATGCAGAATTTCTGTTAGGTACGTTTTTGTCACGTACCGGCAGAGTGGAGCTAAACTTGTTGTGACATGTACATTTGAGAAGAAAGCCGTAGATTATTATATTACATTAACAGTGGATTCTGTTATTAGCTGCAAGTCAGATCGTGTCGGTGTGCATGATTGCCGATCGCTTTGAGTCAATCACACCTCATGGATGAGGAGGTTCATTCTCCGATGAGACTCCTATATCTGAAGTAGCCACATTTTGAGGTGAGGAAGTCCACCGTGAGCAAGATTTAATGAGCCATGTCTTGTAGAAGGCACGCCGTGCTGTTGTTGTCTCTATTTCCTGTCTGGATGGCAAGAGGAATTTCCATCAAATCCAGCTGTTAAACTAAACGCGCTTGTCCATCGAGTACTTTAGCAGAATTGGAATTCTGAATTGTTTGCTACCAATGATAGACGCCTTGTTGTTTGCTGTTGACGCTGGATGCATCAGCACAACCATGAGACCTGCAGTCGAGTCAGTAGACCTAAACCACTTCAGTGCTGATTCCCGGTATTGCTGGCCAGCGGGTATGGTGATGCAGAGTGCCAAAGGTTTACGTCACGAGCGACGTCATGAGGCTGTTTTCAAGTATAATTGCATTATGACGTGCTTTATAGCATTTGTCGCAGCAATGACGTCATCGCATCGCATCGCTCAGCAGGACTTGGCATTCAAGCGAACCCATCATGCCAAAAGATCCGGCAATGAAGCAGTTAATGAAGAAAAATTTGATGACGACTTGACCAGAGCTAAAACTAGACAAACCTGCCCTAAGCTGGTCTCATTGATATTCCTATCGATGACTGATGATGACCATGTCCTCTAATAGATATTGATGAGTTGGCTGCATTAGGTTTAGTGTCAGTCGTGACAAACCAAGCTTGATGAACAAGGACATAAGTAGAAGTCGTACGTGATCAAGACGTCCGTTGAAGACTTAAAGGACTTGCTAGACTTGTACGAGTTGTACTTCTCAGGGATAGCAGATGATTGATGAGAAATGGAAAGGCATTTACTGCAGGACATTCATTACTTGGAAGATTTCAGAAAGAGGATCAGTTTGGTATTCGTCTGGTGACCAAGTTACTGTAACTGTAAGGTCATGGAGTTGGTAGCTCCTGTGAGTATTAAAACCAGCTTCCTGGAGAGGCGTTGTTCTGCCAAACAGCGCCAAGATTCCATATTAGGTACTTCTGGCAACATAAGTTGACAGAGGCCAATGGTTTGCACTGCTCTACTAGAGACTTCTTCAGTGAGGACAGCACACTGCTCTGGCGTCCACTTGTTAAAGCAGATTTTGCCAAATTTTGGTCACAAGCAACTGTTCCATACCAGTGACAGGAGATTCCTCTTGTCAGAGGTAATGTACCCAATTTCAGTTGCCAAAGGCAATCATGAGTGACAGCAGGCTCTTTCATGTTGACGACACGCTCCAATGTCAAAGCACTTAGGGAAGATAGCCACATACCAGCAAGGACAAACTTTCTTTCATGTTGTCCGTGACCAGCTCTAATTTCTCAACAGCTTCAGCAGATCTTCGTACAACAAAGCCAGGACACGACATGCCACTCATTCAAAGCAATGTCTTGTGGATGAACTTTCCTTTCAAACCTCAGCTGGGGCAGACTTCTTTGATGCAGGTTAATGTACACCCTTTCACATCAGATGAGTCAGGTCCCCCGGCTCCCATTTCACACGAGTGCGGTCAGACTTTCATTTCACGCCTGCGAAGGCAGGCTTCTAAATCAAGAAGTATGGGAACTCAATATCGCATTACAATCATCACTGGTCGATGGAGAATTAGATGAGCGGATACCAGTATTGGAAATCCATCGTTGGAGTCTGCTAGCAACCGGTTCACAGTCGTCACTGATTGCGTGATTGGGCCAGTAGATCTCTAAACTTGTTTGAATCTATCTGGATCTGTGTATCAGGTTTTTTGGCTTGGCACTGTGCGTGTCATTTGGTGTTGTCTTGTCACGATGCCTCTTTTTGCCCTTTTAGTTGCCTTAAGTTTGGAATTGCGACAAGAAGGAAGTAAAAATATCACAATCAGAACTACGTACCTCGAAAATCATCCCAATTTGTTGCAATCAGCAACATAAGGTTCAGTCTGGGTTGTATGGCACAATTTGACTTTGGCAGTGCTCCCCACATAGTTATTATGACTGGGCTGATCATGACCATTGTCAAAGTACAATACCCCTCACATAGTTATTACGAATGGGCTAATGACAACTATTGTGAAAGAACAATGCTTCTCACAAAGTTATTACGAATGGGCTGATCGTGACAATTGTGAAACTAGAATGCCCCCACATAGTTATTATGACAATCATGACGATTGTCAAAGTACAATGGCCCCACATAGTTATTACGGACGGGCTGATCATGGCAGTTGTCAAAGTACAATGCCCCCACATAGTTATTATGAATGGGCTGATGACAACTATTGTGAAAGAACAAAGCTTCTCACAAAGTTATTACGGATGGGCTGATCGTGACAATTGTGAAACTAGAATGCCCCCACATAGTTATTATGAATGGGCTGATCATGACCATTGTCAAAGTACAGTGCCCCCACATAGTTATTGCGAACGGGCTGATCATAACTATTGTACAGTGCTTCCAACATAGTTACTACGAATAAGCTGAGCTTGAATATTGAATATTTATGTTGCTACCTGATAGAAGGAGAAAAACAAATTGTCTCATCATGTTATACTTCTTGTACCTAGATACCATCTGCTATTTATCTGAGTGGTTATCTTGTGATTACCGTGGATGTTTCACCTTGTGGTGCTATGTAAATTAGCAAGTTGGAACTGACAATTTCTACCGCATTGCAAGAGCTGGAATCTTTCCACATATTGCATGTACGAAACTGATATACTCGATTGTAACGCATATCTGGTGTACCTATTTGTCAATTAAGCCTACTATTCAGATTGCCTCTATCTAAAGAAACTTGACCGAATTAAGAGAAAGTTTTACCGATATTTGAAGGCCGCTTCTTCTTTACCTTTACGCTAGTAGATTCTACGAAATCCCAACCTAGTTGAATCAGTACAGTTAGATTCCTTAGCGTCAGTTGTGTGGGTTGAAAATGACATCAAGTGTTCAGCATGTGGGCAAACAATTTTTTTTTGGGGGGGGGGGGAAGAACATGAAAAAGTGAGATGTTGTTATCATCCACATCATCACCCAAGATAGTTCCAAAAAAGAACTTTACATCGAAAGTTCAGAGGTAAATCCCATAAAAGATGCATCATGCAGTTCAGCATCTCTTTCATCTTATAAAGTAAAGTGTCTTTATTTCTGAAACAAAAGGGATTTTCTTCTATCCTTTGTGACCTTCAGTTCAGCGATATTCAAATAAATAGAATGTTCAAGACTTCTGTGTTCCTCCGAAAGATACAGATTTAAATAGGGATAGTCATAATCCAATTGATTTGAATAAGTATGCGATAAAGTTGTCAAGATGGATGGATATTTTTACATTTCTCAGAGAAAATGCTCATGAATAGATGAAAGAAAGAGGAGATGATATGATATTGCGCTTCCGATTGTTGATCTAGCAAAACAAGTGGATGTAATTTCAGTATTGTCTCAAGATCAAACAACAGATCATAGTGATCGGTTATTTTGTGCGACTTTGATGCTTAATCGTGCATTTGATGAGGAAGTAAGAAGATGGAAGGTCGGAGATGAAGAAACGCTGCACCCTATGTGTCACTGAATGTTTTCATGAATACCACTTAGAATAAATTCTAGGATTGCCGATTCTCCTAGTCAGTCAATTATTTCAATGAGATAATCTGAGAGGTACTCCTGACATGCCTGAAAGTTTAAAGTTTGTCCTATATTGAGAGATGCACTTCCTTTGTTTGCAATGAAGGATGACTCACTCCTTTGAAGAAATTGTAGTTAATGCCGGCTGATGAGTGATCTCTTTGTAGGCCTATAATCTATAAGAATAGCATTTTTCGGTGTGTCTGTGACATCCTTTGTTGAGCCAGTTAAGGAATAATAATCAAAGACTGATGAGCACAATTAAGAGGCTACATGTATGGATAGATTCTTTTAGGGAATTTTCCGATGCAGGTTTCCCTGGTTTGGATGTCACTACTGATGCATTGATGGATGGCCAACATCTGAGAAACCTCCTTTTTCTCCAAAACCTTGTTGCTCGTCTTGCCGGAGTTGATGTATTATGTTCTGGGCAGTGGTTCAAGCAGTGGAAAACTAATAAATTCTGAATCCGTGGAGGCTGGTAGTTGTCTGCTGAACCTGATGACCCATCAGTAAACCTCTCAGTCTTACACGCTAAATAAACTTAGCCCTTATTCCATAGTCTACCCAACTTCACTTAGCAACGGATGCGTATACAACCATCTTTGTGGTTTTTCCGTTGAAGCAGACATACATGATGGATCGGTCTCCACTGGGACACCGGGCAAGCTTTATCCTGAGGTATTGCCTAGAATCTAATTTACTGCAGGATCTTTGAAGCACTAGGTGTCTGCGTCGAGAGAAAACTCCAAATGCTTCCTTGGTTGGTTGAGTTCATAGAACATCGATGACTTAGTTTTCTTGTGAAACCAGCTCAAGTGCTACATTTGATAGGATTAGTTTTCTTCTAAGTGGATGCTGGGGCTTTTTGTTTAAAAAAATAATCTGATCAGGTGTTGCTTTGCTCTGGTTACGAGATTTGGCTTTGATCAGCTTTAAAAAATATCAGTTTCTGTGGTGTCATCGCATGAGATTCTTCAAGACACAAGGTTTCTATAGGTAGAGGTCATCTGCAAGCATGTTCCAATGCTTCACTGATTTGAATGTCTCATTGGACGACACTATGACCAGCCACTCCCTCTGCTTTTTCTTCAGAAGCTCAATTAAAGCTACTGAGAGTCATTCTCATGCTGAAAAAAGGACCAACTTTTGTTAACTACTGACAGCTTCTGAATGAGCGGTTTGTCTCACTGGCAGATTCTCCCAAGTCTGATTTTTCATGCACAGGTAAAAATGATATCACCGGAACTTGTATGGTTTGCCTTCACAATGTACGTCCTCGTCTTTTTGTTCTGGACTTCTTTTAATCTTATAAAAATCCTTCTGCTTAATTTACCCGGCTCGCATTTCTTTACACTCCTACGTTAATTTACTGCCACTTTTCTGTATGTCAATCAACAGAGATTGAAAGCGACAAGATAAAAATGCTAATTTTATCACCAGAGCCATCCCACGATATGTCGCTATCAAATTAGATTAGCAATGCCGTGATTCCCCACGCGAACTTTCACTTGCGCTAATGGAGAATGTCATCGTCATGGTCATGCGCTAAGTAATTCGTATTTGTACTAAATCTTTGATGGTAGGATACTTATGGCCAAATTTGGTTGTGTGTGCCGATGCAATCCAAAAGAAGATGAGACAATCTGTACTTATAAAAAACTTTAATGAGGCTAAGAAACAGATAATCAGTAAAGTTTTGCAAAGAATTATGCATGTCAGGTTTGTGTTCCTTCCTTATCTTCATGTAATTGTCTCGGTGACTTTCTTTGATGAGGTTTACGGGTGCGGATCCAGGGGGGGGGGGGTGCACGCCTCCCTTTTGGCCAACAAATCTGTAAAATTGACTGTAAAATTCTGAAATTTGGAGCAAATCATTGAAATTAACCGCAGATTTCAATGTTTCTAGCACAGTGCGCCCCCTCTTTTCTGAAATCGTTATCCGCACCTGGTTTACTTTGGTTTCCTAATGCAGTCATAGTTTGCCAAACATTTTCTGGGAGCTGATTACCAAAATTGGTCCTGTACATGTACTGTCTTGATATCTGGCTTGACTTGTTGCAAAGGGTTAAATCAATCTAATTGACAGGTTTACTGCAGGGATGCTTGTTAAAAGTTCGATCTTCGTGTAGTGTCAATGAAATCCATATCTATTGACTTGTTGAATGATGCTGAAAGACACCGCAGACAATCTGTAATATTGATCACCAAACATCCAAGAGGTGCTGTTATTTATCGTCTGATGATATGTGACAATTTGTAGGAGTTCAAAGATATGATTTATTGATTAGGCCATTTAGATGTGGCACTGATGTATAAGTAATGGGATTAAGGTGGAGTGATTTCTTGGCTTTTGATGAGTGCGGAGTCGAGCTTCCTTTAAAAGTACATCATTTTGTGGGTAAATTTTTCTTCAGTCTTGTCAATTTTCAAAGTTGAAAAGCAGAGCATATTTTTTTTTGTTCTAGAGGGAAAGTTAATAGGAAGTTATGAAAACAACTTAAGACTACAAACTTGTTGAAGACGATACCATTGGCCCTTTCCCCATCAAAGAATCGACCATCAGGCTTCCAAGCTGCCAAAAGTACATAGTTGACATCACAAGCACATCAGGACAAAACATCTGTTGTATCACAGCGGGTATCTTGCCGTAGCTTCAAAAAATTCAGGGATGAGACATCTCATCAATAATTCCTTGGTCACACCCCATCCTTTGAAAGCTTTTTCCTTTCCAAGGCTTTTTCTGAGCTGACACTTCAATTAATAATGTGCTATCAATTCCATTGCGACTTTGGATTTTTCATTCTGCCCCTGATGAGCTGACCAAGCTTCCTTTGCCACTTTCTGATTCTTTGAGTACAAGATCACAGCGTAGTAATAGAAAATCAAGTAAACATGTACTTCTCCAATTGATTTCATTAGTCTAAATGATGCTGGGGATGGGGTTTAACACCAACGCTTAGATAGAAAGAAGAAGACACCTAAGTTGGGTGTGGTCAATACGGCTGTGATCAAGGTTCCAATGACAATACCTTAATCAATAATGGGATGGACTGCCGTATTTGGACACATGAGGTGTCAGTTTGTTCTGAAGGACATGTTTTCTATTACCTGGAAATGGTAAAGAAATGGAGCGTCAACACTTATAAATGGAATTTGTAGAAAAGCTGTCTAAAAAAATCTCCTCCTTTGTCCTGTAGGCCAGTGTCCGCTGTGCAAATGGCATGTCCCAGGTTCGAATCCAGTAGGCCATATGAGATTGACCATCCCTGGCTCTTCACCTCCATCGCATGGGACAGTAAGCCACGGCGCCTTGCACCTTGTGCCTTGCAAGGACAAGTAAAAGACCACATATGTGGAGAACTTGAGCAACTTGAGATGGCCTCTTCCACACCTACCAGGGCCAATAATGCTTTGGCTTGGCCCTGATGGTAATCCAATACAGAATACTTCCTTGTTTTGCTGTAAGTCCGTCAGTTATTCTTGTGACGCACCAAAAAGTGGCAATTGAAGCACCGCGCCAGTTGTCACGATGTGCATATTAATGGAATCTCCCACTATTTGTTCTGATGTGTCTAGACAAGGATATTGTCCTAAACTCTCTTTTGAATAAGGCTGAGCCAACCTACACATGATCACATGAATTATGAGATATTGCCTGATGCGATTGCTGGTGTACCAACCATCTCCAAAGAAAGAGGTTGTGCCAATTAGGGTTATTGCCTTCAATAAGCGAGGTTTTGGTCTTTGTATAGGTGATTGCTACCTTGTCTATTTCAGAATGTTGGGGGGAAGACAATACATAATGTGTTCTATTTTCAAGCACAATAAATCAAGAATACACTGCTAAAATGGAGATGTATTCTATTTGTGGCCGAATACCTATTGTTCGCCATGGTAGAAATATCTTCACGTGAGACTCTTGGGGATATGGAGCAGAATGCAGATAATTTCCTGTAATCGCCACCTCATCATGACGTTCTCTGATCACTTTGATGATGGTTGAGTAGAAGGAAGCAATCGTGCATAACAAGATATTTAGGCACCATTTCAATGGTGGGTGTGGTGCACATGACTAGAAGAATGTTTGTCCAATAATAGGCGTGGCTATTTTTAAACGAGGGATAATCTACGTTGTCATTTATTAGTCCACGTCGTTATGTCGTTCTGCGGAAACATCGTGTTAGAGCAAATCTGAACCCAGGTTTAGGACCCTTGGCGACCCAGCTTTCAGAAAAGTCATGTTGCCAAAAAATCTTTTGCCCGCAACAGCCGCTACGGCGTTTTGAATTTTGGGAACTGGCTTTATCATTGGACGTCAGTTGACGCAACGACTGCGCTTTGTACAGGATAATAGGGACGATGTACAGCTAACTTTTGAACGGTTGGATTTACACCCCATAAATGTATTACCAACAGATAGAAACATAGTACCTCGGAATAAAATAAGCCTATTCTTTGCAGTTTTGAAGCAACGACGTAATTGGAAATGACATTTTATGTGTTTTTACTCATTTTTGCTCATTTTTGTGTTAATTTATATAAAAACGTCGTCTCTTATTACATAACAACTGAAAACAATTAAGAATATGCCTATCTGATTCCGAGGCACCATGTTTCTATCTGTTGGTAATACATTTATGGGGTGTAAATCCAACCGTTCAAAAGTTAGCCGTACATCGCCTCCCATTCTCCTGTACAAAGCTGAGTTGTTGCGTCCATCGGCGTCCAATGAAAAAGTCAGTTCCCAAAATTCAAAACGCCCTAGCGGTTGTTGCCAGCAAAACATTTTTTGGCAACATGACTTTTCCGAAACCTGGGTAGCCAAGGGTCCTAAACCTGGGTCCAGATTTGCTCTAATACCAGCAGGGTTATTTTAAAACTAGCAAGAACCCGTGGCAATCGGCGAATCTGTGTTTGGCCGAGGTTGGAATGCACGGCATGGCTGGAATTGGTGCAACGGTGTGCATTAGGGAGAATTTGGAAAGCAATCGAACAACACCGTTAAAAAAAGTAAAATTGCGACCACAACCAAGTTCTCTTCGCAAATTAAACCACCCGTTGCATCAGGATATGGTATCCTCTATTACCAAGCCGAATTTCGAGACAAAATAAAGCTTCTAAGTGTGACTTTATTGAGCCGACTTCCAGCATTATTATATAGATATGTATTGCGAAGTGTATTTGTTGAAAAAACAAATAACTGAGAAAAACGCATTTAAAGTATGTAAATGTAATGGCTTTTCTATTAAATAAATTCATGTCGTTCTAATATTGCACAATAACTCCTCATGAATTTTATGTCCTGAGGATAGAAAATAAATCAGAATGGTAAATAGATGCAATTACATTGAAAATTGAAAAATTACCCTTTTTGCCCTTCCCCCAGAAAGTGCCACCTAGCGGCTATAATCGGCAAAAGATTTTTTGGCAACATGACGTTTCTTAGAGCCGGGTTCGTAAGGGCCCTAAACGTGCGTTCAGATTTGCTCTAACACGATGTTTCCGCAGAACGACATAAGGACGTGGACTATATCGCCCATTTTCAAATTATTGTTCTATGAATCTGTTGGCCAGCCAACAGTTCAAAAAGTTTTCGAAACAGTTTAAAAAAGCAACAATGTCAAAGCAGCAGTAATGGTTCTAGGATCAGCAACATGATCCAAATTTTGTGTTGATGATTTTGCAAGGCTTTTTCTTCAGCTTGCTGCGGAATGGACTCACTGCTTCACCAAAAAAATCCACCATAGCCCAGAGAATCGTTGTGGTATAAAAATCTTTGGCACTGGTCTCTGCAAAAATTGAGTTTTAGAAGCATAATGCAGTTGGCTTAACTCATGAATTCACCAAACTATGGTTTTTTTGGGGTCATTTTGAAATCAGTAGCTGTCTCTCGGCTAGAAGCGTTCAACCAGGATTATGAAGCTTCCTGAGTCAGAAGAACCATGGAAGACATATGGAAGAAGTAAGTCACTTTGAAAGTTGTACTTCAAAAAGATTCAAATCCAGAAAGCAAATCCGAATGGCATTTAAGTGACTTCTGCTTTCTGAAGACGTCCTCAGAGGTGAAATCAATAGTAATGCTGATATCAAGTTGTAAGCTGAACATTTGATTATTGATTTGAAGTGTCAGGCTGGATTTGTCTCGGCTTTTCTGTAGCTGATTGTGGCAGGTTGAAAGAACTAATGAACAGAGTTGCGTAGGTTGGAAGAAGTGATGAATGGTGTTATTGGGTTGGAAGTGTGAATGGATTTGTATTGTTCAAAGAACTGCTAAACTTGTTGCATTGGCTGAAAAAACTGATAAATGGTGAATTGTCTGGGTTAAAGGACTGCTAAATGGTGTTGCATTGCTTGAAAGAACAGCTAAATAATGAACTGTGCGTGTTGAAAGAACTGCTAAATGGTGTTGCATTGCTTGAAAGAACTAATAAATAATGAATTGTGTGTTGAAGAACTGCTAAATGGTGTTGCATTGCTTGAGAGAATTGATAAATAATGAACTGTGTGTGTTGAAAGAACTGCTAAATGGTGTTGCATTGCTTGAGAGAATTGATGAGTAATGAATTGTGTGCGTTGAAAGAACTGCTAAATGGTGTTGCACTGCTTGAAAGAATTGATAAATAATGAATTGTGTGTGTTGAAAGAACTGCTAAATGGTGTTGCATTGCTTGAAAGAATTGATAAATAATGAATTGTGTGTGTTGAAAGAATTGATAATAAGTGAATTGTGTGGATTGAAAGAACAGTGATAACTGGTATTCATTAGTCAGAAGAATTTGTAAATGGTGAAGAAATGAATCAATCTCACCATGCATATTATGTCCTTCATAAATTTGTGTTCATGGCTGTACAGATTAGACTTGTGAGAAAAAAATTGATTTTCTTGAATGAGTGTAGAAACCTTAGAAATATTGATCAGCCTGCTTTACGGTTTGTTTGTATAAAAAAATTCAACTTAACTTGAGTTGGCTGTTGAGTGTTTGATTGCCAGTGCTGAGTGGAAATTTATGTGTTAGTCAGGTGAATTGAACAGAGACCAGGTGAGACTTTCTTTGTAATGGAAGCCGGAGCAGGCAAAACATCTTGGATAGAGTGACTGATGTTGTGATATTTAAGTTCTACTTTATTTAACAAAATCTAGTGCGAACAGGTATCGTGGTATGGTCGCTGAATTCACTTTCAGTGACTTTCTCATTTCTATATCCCTCGATCTCAGAATGAAGTCAGTTGTGACCGTTAGTGGACCCTGTTGTGGTGTCAAGTGGCAATTAAGCTAAACTTATTCCCTCTGAATTTACACTGATTATTGTCCACAATAGAACGGTAATGGCAGTTATGTAGCTGGGACATCTTGACCTTTGCTATTTAGTAAAGAAGCCTTGCCTTGTCTGATGGGAATACAAGCTTCTTTAGTCTGCTGATAATCTCAGTAGGACAAAAGTAATTACCTAACATTGAGACAANCGGAATGGACTCACTGCTTCACCAAAAAAATCCACCATAGCCCAGAGAATCGTTGTGGTATAAAAATCTTTGGCACTGGTCTCTGCAAAAATTGAGTTTTAGAAGCATAATGCAGTTGGCTTAACTCATGAATTCACCAAACTATGGTTTTTTTGGGGTCATTTTGAAATCAGTAGCTGTCTCTCGGCTAGAAGCGTTCAACCAGGATTATGAAGCTTCCTGAGTCAGAAGAACCATGGAAGACATATGGAAGAAGTAAGTCACTTTGAAAGTTGTACTTCAAAAAGATTCAAATCCAGAAAGCAAATCCGAATGGCATTTAAGTGACTTCTGCTTTCTGAAGACGTCCTCAGAGGTGAAATCAATAGTAATGCTGATATCAAGTTGTAAGCTGAACATTTGATTATTGATTTGAAGTGTCAGGCTGGATTTGTCTCGGCTTTTCTGTAGCTGATTGTGGCAGGTTGAAAGAACTAATGAACAGAGTTGCGTAGGTTGGAAGAAGTGATGAATGGTGTTATTGGGTTGGAAGTGTGAATGGATTTGTATTGTTCAAAGAACTGCTAAACTTGTTGCATTGGCTGAAAAAACTGATAAATGGTGAATTGTCTGGGTTAAAGGACTGCTAAATGGTGTTGCATTGCTTGAAAGAACAGCTAAATAATGAACTGTGCGTGTTGAAAGAACTGCTAAATGGTGTTGCATTGCTTGAAAGAACTAATAAATAATGAATTGTGTGTTGAAGAACTGCTAAATGGTGTTGCATTGCTTGAGAGAATTGATAAATAATGAACTGTGTGTGTTGAAAGAACTGCTAAATGGTGTTGCATTGCTTGAGAGAATTGATGAGTAATGAATTGTGTGCGTTGAAAGAACTGCTAAATGGTGTTGCACTGCTTGAAAGAATTGATAAATAATGAATTGTGTGTGTTGAAAGAACTGCTAAATGGTGTTGCATTGCTTGAAAGAATTGATAAATAATGAATTGTGTGTGTTGAAAGAATTGATAATAAGTGAATTGTGTGGATTGAAAGAACAGTGATAACTGGTATTCATTAGTCAGAAGAATTTGTAAATGGTGAAGAAATGAATCAATCTCACCATGCATATTATGTCCTTCATAAATTTGTGTTCATGGCTGTACAGATTAGACTTGTGAGAAAAAAATTGATTTTCTTGAATGAGTGTAGAAACCTTAGAAATATTGATCAGCCTGCTTTACGGTTTGTTTGTATAAAAAAATTCAACTTAACTTGAGTTGGCTGTTGAGTGTTTGATTGCCAGTGCTGAGTGGAAATTTATGTGTTAGTCAGGTGAATTGAACAGAGACCAGGTGAGACTTTCTTTGTAATGGAAGCCGGAGCAGGCAAAACATCTTGGATAGAGTGACTGATGTTGTGATATTTAAGTTCTACTTTATTTAACAAAATCTAGTGCGAACAGGTATCGTGGTACGGTTGCTGAATTCACTTTCAGTGACTTTCTCATTTCTATATCCCTCGATCTCAGAATGAAGTCAGTTGTGACCGTTAGTGGACCCTGTTGTGGTGTCAAGTGGCAATTAAGCTAAACTTATTCCCTCTGAATTTACACTGATTATTGTCCACAATAGAACGGTAATGGCAGTTATGTAGCTGGGACATCTTGACCTTTGCTATTTAATAAAGAAGCCTTGCCTTGTCTGATGGGAATACAAGCTTCTTCAGTCTGCTGATAATCTCAGTAGGACAAAAGTAATTACCTAACATTGAGACAACTTGATGCACATCATGGAAAATTCCCACTTGTTTTTGTTAGAATCGTGATAATCAAAACAGTCCACACATTCGTAAATGTTGATTAATTCCCGTTAGACATAAAGTAATGATGTGGTCACCAAAACAATTACCATGGCAATCTCATTAGGTTTGATGTGAGAGAAAGGTCGATTGACCGCTTCCTGCTGGCGATATACCTAGCTCTGATTGAGGGAGATGACTAAATTAGCACCGGAGACGCAAGTAGATCTTATTGGACATGACTTCTGTGTCACAGTGGGATTTGGTGTTCTCTAAGAATAGAAGCAGGTCAAAGGATAGCGACATTGGGTTGATCTCTCACATGTCTCGCCCATCCAGTGGGAGCTCTTGCCAGTGTCATCATAGCGTTAAGATTGGAATGACTTTTTCAGGGAAAAAAGTGTTTTTCCTGACGAATCCTGCTGAATGCCTCAAAAGGGTGAAGATGTCATTTGTTTAGCAATGCTGAACTTGTATATTCAATGTCCTAGCAGCTGCCTCTCTAATTATTACAGGAACCTACACAAAGACACACAAAATAAAAAATCATATGCCCTGGCTTTNCAAGACAGAAATCGACAAACAAGCTTGAACATCATCATACAAATGTATGATGATGTTTTGAACAAATGTATGATCGTGTAGACGAGCCTTTATGTCCTTCATAAATTTGTGTTCATGGCTGTACAGATTAGACTTGTGAGAAAAAAATTGATTTTCTTGAATGAGTGTAGAAACCTTAGAAATATTGATCAGGCTGCTTTACGGTTTGTTTGTATAAAAAAATTCAACTTAACTTGAGTTGGCTGTTGAGTGTTTGATTGCCAGTGCTGAGTGGAAATTTATGTGTTAGTCAGGTGAATTGAACAGAGACCAGGTGAGACTTTCTTTGTAATGGAAGCCGGAGCAGGCAAAACATCTTGGATAGAGTGACGGATGTTGTGATATTTAAGTTCTACTTTATTTAACAAAATCTAGTGCGAACAGGTATCGTGGTACGGTTGCTGAATTCACTTTCAGTGACTTTCTCATTTCTATATTCCTCGATCTCAGAATGAAGTCAGTTGTGACCGTTAGTGGACCCTGTTGTGGTGTCAAGTGGCAATTAAGCTAAACTTATTCCCTCTGAATTTACACTGATTATTGTCCACAATAGAACGGTAATGGCAGTTATGTAGCTGGGACATCTTGACCTTTGCTATTAAAGAAGCCTTGCCTTGTCTGATGGGAATACAAGCTTCTTTAGTCTGCTGATAATCTCAGTAGGACAAAAGTAATTACCTAACATTGAGACAAACTTGATGCATATCATGGAAAATTCCCACTTGTTTTTGTTAGAATCGTGATAATCAAAACACCACACATTCGTAAATGTTGATTAATTCCCGGTAGACGTGAAGTAATGATGTGGTCACCAAAACAATTACCATGGCAATCTCATTAGGTTTGATGTGAGAGAAAGGTCGATTGACCGCTTCCTGCTGGCGATATACCTGGCTCTGATTGAGGGAGATGACTAAATTAGCACCGGAGACGCAAGTAGATCTTATTGGACATGACTTCTGTGTCACAGTGGGATTTGGTGTTCTCTAAGAATAGAAGCAGGTCAAAGGACAGCGACATTGGGTTGATCTCTCACAGTCACATGTCTCGCCCGTCCAGTGGGAGCTCTTGCCAGTGTCATCATAGCGTTAAGATTGGAATGACTTTTTCAGGGAAAAAAAGTGCTTTTCCTGACGAATCCTGCTGAATGCCTCAAAAGGGTGAAGATGTCATTTGTTTAGCAATGCTGAAATTGTATATTCAATGTCCTAGCAGCTGCCTCTCTAATTATTACAGGAACCTACACAAAGACACACAAAATAAAAAATCATATGCCCTGGCTTTTCTTGGGGCCATCACAGCACAAACATCAGGAAAGGAATTTCCATCACTAATGCCTCTTTCATGGCACCAACCCCTGACATTTCCTAAATAACCATTAGACAAATAGCACGCAAGAGGATAAGAAGAAAATGCGGAAGGTGGTCATTTTGGATGGATGAGATGATCAAGCAGCGTTAAGCAGCTTGTACATTGGTATCATTTTCCCAACATTTGAACAGCATTCCTGAACAATACGATCTTTTGCCCTTATGGACACTGGCCAACGAATTATAGCAGAATTTCAACAACTCTCTTCCCTTACACAAAGACAGCATTTGTCCATCAAGGTGTCGCTCTGGATGTTGGAAAACTGTTGCCAGTGGAAACACCGTTACTCTGGTCCAAAGGAAATTTTTCCTTGATTAATAAAGGGTGTTTATGAACTTTTTACCTAATTGTGTAGAGAAAGGAAGCTTTTTAATGCCACAATCTCGATACAGAACATTCTGTGATGACTTGCTGACGTCATCGTATGCTTTGAAAGTGACCTTCACGTTTGACATTTTGGTATTATGGACCTGTTGCTGATGTCATAGCAACGTCACATTTCCATGTTTCTCATAATGTGATCTGTTCCACTGCATGAGAATGCAAATGCCTGAATAAGAAACACTGGAAGATGACATTCTTGCACCAGTAGGAAAGAAAAGAAGGCGTTGTGGTTTTTCTGGCTGGGACACATATAGCCTTTGATCGTTAAGGTTACAGCAGACAGACTGTGTAGCCATGCTTGGTGTCTCCGGGTTTACCACTGAACACACCCAGAAGCGGGGTACAAACCTGCTGACCGAAGGTCAAGAACCTCGTTTTCACGAATTCCACGCATTTCAGGTAGAAGTGCATGTTCTTATGTCTCTTCCTTTCTGGCACCTGCAGTGACTCTTGTCTGCAAAGAATAGGGGCCCTAAGCTATGCCCCCTGGATCCAGCACTGGCTGCACGGACCTGAGACTCATCAGACCCATCCACTGTACTTTTGTGGTGTCTTTCCTGGGAAATACAGTCATTGGAAAAGTGGTTTCTCAGAAGAATCCATTGATCGAACTAATAGACCATGGTCGGCGAAGCGCCATGCTAATCGATGGCAATTGCAAAATACTTTAAGCAGGTTTTAAATGGCCAAGGCTGATGGAGCTGGAATTATTAATTGGAGATGATTAGTTTGCCCAGAGTACATCTGAGTAATTCCCCTGAGGAACGGATGACGATGGTCTGTCTGCTGTGCAGTGTTCATGGCTGGTTACCACAGTCTCTCCAGAAACCTTTGTGGAGAACTCAAGGAGCAGCTCATTCAGAGTTCATTTGATCCTTTCACTTTCAGATCTGTGACTTCTTGGTCTCAAGTGCGACACTCAGCCACTGCGCCGCAGCGCTCCACATCAGTTGGGAAGTAGACCATGAGATCTTCTGTTTTATCGATCTTTACATTCCTTGTAATTTGATTCAAGAGAATGATGACAGTAATGGTTGCCTTCTATTGAATTCAACAAGAGCAATCATATTACCAATGTTTGTAGCAGTTAAATCACGTTTCAGGGCTAGAAATTATGTTGATATTCATGATTCAGTGATTGCTCTTCTTGCAACCAAACCCATCTGACTAATGCATTGAGAACTGAAGATAGTTTGTAGCCATGAACATGGCTGTACCCAAGAGTCCTTTTGGAATGAACAGCATCTCTAGCAGTTGCTGTAGTTACCCTGAAGTCCACCTGATAGAGGAATACCCTTTTGGCAGAAATATCCATCTGTAAAAGTTGCTGCATTTACATGTACATCAAAACCCATCTGATAGAGAAATAACCAAGGATGCTGTTGGCAGCAAGAATGTCTTTACCAGCTGCTGGACTTACACCGAAACTCAAACCAAGGGGCCTTTTGGCAACAAGAATATCTTTAACAGCCCCTGGACTTGCACCAAAACTCAAACCAAGGGGCCTTTTGGCAGCAAGAATATCTTTAACAGCTCCTGGACTTGCACCAAAACTCAAACCGAGGGGCC
>NMRB01000075.1:89791-113011 GCA_002633025.1 Notospermus geniculatus
CACCAAAGCCCATCTGATGGAGAAATCATTTGCTGCTGTTTCACCATAAAAAACATCGAAAAACACTGAGATCCACATTGAGCTATGTGACAGTTGATCTTGCACAACAGAAGTAAAAGTTCATGCAGAAAAAAGCCATTGTCGCCAGGCATAAAACAATGAATTTGCACAGATCAAAGCAAACATATTTCCATTTCGCCATCCACTGTGGGAAGAGAAAGATGGTTTTATTTTTGCGTGAACATTATACCATGACATTTTCTCATATCCTCTGCTGCCATAGGTTAAATTGGCTTCTGACAAGTTGCCATAAGGTTGGATAAGAGAGCAAATATTTTATTGACTGGAGTAAATCAATGTATCCTGTCAATCCTAGCTGTCAATTAAGTCTTGATATAGCGATTGATGGGGTTTTGATAAAATTTGCTACATTCTCGTACATGTGAGTTGGAGTGATTTTTGTTACATGTTTACTACACATGTTTATCTTGGATTTACTAAACACAGAAATGGAGAAATGTTGGTTGGAGAGAAGTGTCGTGGACACTACCGCTTAGTTAACCATTCATGATTTTTCATCACACTGTAGAAATATACATGTATGCATGAGTGGCAAATTACTTCTCTGTGGGTGTTATGATTCAAATATTCCAATATAAAACATGCCTTAGATTGGTCATAACTATTCGCTCGTAATCATGCACGTTTGACGTTCTTGGATCGCTAACTAGTGGTGGCCTTTAAAAGGCCTTTGTAGTTTTTATTTTTAAGAAAGTTTGTGTTTACTACTACCAAACCAGTCACAGCATTGTTTTGGATGGCTGTTCTTGAATGTCATCGGCGGGCAGATGACAAAGTCGTCTGAAAGTGGCATTGTCTTGTTGTAAGTTAATTCCGAGGAGATACTTATTATAGCACAGACAATTAGGGTGACCTGATCAAGGTTGATGGTAATTAGCAAGAGAAATTAATGAGCACTGTCACTAAAGGATGAAGCTTCCTTGATCATGCGTGATCACGTGAGACAAGAATGTAATCTCATTGATGGTGGTTAGTCAAGTAATCTGCATCTTTTGGGATTACGTGAAGGATTTCCATGATGGAGGTTGACTATTATGGAAATTTTTCGTGGGGCTGATGTATGTTGACGTTCGGTTGATAAAAAGTATGATCATGACCTTGTGTCTGATTTCTGAATCTCATGCTGACACCCGTCAATTCCCTGCTTAACTCTTTCACTGCCATACCAATACAGGTATGTGTTGAAATTCCCATCACTTGATTGCTAAACAATCACAAACACGTACGCTTGGTGATAAAATTACTCTATTTTTCATGTTGAAAACTGGCAAAAACGTCCATCAGATCTGGGCCTGGGGATGGCTGCAGTCATTTTAGGAGCTGGCAGTGAAAGTATTAATGGGCAGGAAGGGTAAAAAACAGTTCCTTCCATGTTCCATCCGCATTCACTGTTTCCTCCTTTCCTTGGAAACTGAGGCTCTAACAACCCCAAATGAAATAAAACTGATAAAACTGCCACTTGATATGAAATTCTGTCCTTCGCCATTATACATCTTCTGACTATTAATAAATTGCAATTATCTGCCAGCATAGATCATATTGAGGCTGTCACTAAGCTCTTTAAGATGACGTAGGGGGAATTCTATTACGAGATATCAACAATTTATTTGTCACTGGGGCCAAACCCTTCCAGAGCAATTGTATTGGAGATGATTTATTAGATTGACAATGGTAATTCTTTTGTCGTGATGAGAAAAAATTGAATTGAAATAACTGTTCATCTGCAATTTTTGCGTATTACTCTTGATGAAGGTCAGTATTGGCAAAGCAAGTTCATTGACTCCGACAAGAGATTGTCTGTTCACAGAAGACCACACTGCTAGAAAAAGAGGAAAGGCCCTGGTACAAAGATGCAGACAGGTCTTGTTTCCAACAGCTAAAGCTTTAATGAAAAGTTAAAGAAAGATAAAGTTTGGGTTTGTAGACAGATATCAACTAAGTAGAGATTATCATCTGACTTCCCCTTTGAACCCCAGTCTATCCTAAAAACCTTCTACTGGAACTTCAACAGAACTCAGATAAGCTGCTCATTCAGCACTACAGTCGGAGCATTTCCGACGGCACCATTTATACCGCTGGGTGGCGTGAGGCAAAGAGACTTGCCCAGAGTCGCACCCTGACAGTGGAATTCAAACCAGAAACCTCACGACCAGCAGCCAAACCGAACCTTAGACCACTGCAGCTACTCTGAAGAAAACAGCATGCAAGAGAAAATTGTTTACCTACCATTAAATATTTCAACGACCATCCCCAAAGGCATCACAAGAATCGCAACGAGTAAATCCGCAATCGCCAAGGACATCAGAAAATAATTCGTCATATTCTGTAATCGTCTTTCCCAGCAGACGGCCAGACATACCAGGATATTACCGGTCGCCGTAAAAAAGATGAATCCAATTAACGATAGCATTCCCCATTTCAAAGGCACCGGTTCGAAATTGTTCAGTGTGTTGTTCCAGTCGCTGATGTTTGCCGTGAAATTCAGTGGTAGCATTACCATGGCGGGTGTGGGGCCATGAGGCATGCTTTCCTTACTCGAGATATATCCACTTGGAGGAATACTTGGTTTCTATGTATCCAATTATCATCAGCCGATAGCATTCGTCCTATGAATTTCTCAAGCTTTCCTAGACGAATTGAATTATCACCTGTGTATGAGATATTCTGAAGTGGAATGTCCGTTCCACATACCCGTAATCATTGATAATGCTCAAGTGTGGTGAAGGTCTCTACCAATTATGGGCATCTTTAAGTATCAAAGTGATCAAGTTTTTAGACTCCAGTTCCCGTTGGAAGAAAATAACCAACATTCAAAGATGTATTCTTCATCCTTGTAGAAGTTATTGAGGATTCTATTCCATTCGTTGCGGGACCCGTTATTGGCCATAAACCATGCTTGCTTCCTCAAATCCAATAGTCTCTACTGCTTCAGTTTAAATCAATTTGACTTGCTGATGTCTGGAGGACCCATGCGGTTTATTTCGTTTGTATGTCCAAGTTGTAATAGAATTCAGAAAAAGTTGTCTTAATAGTGTTTATCTTGAAGTAATCCCTTTGAATTGTAGCTAGAATTTGTAATGAAAGTGGAATCCATTTACATTCAACTCATTTTATCTGCCAAGAGAAATCATAAAAGGATAATGTGCCATATCTATCATTAAAAATATTCCGTGGAAAAAATCCAAAGTAGAATCAATTACAACATGATTTGTTCTGAAAAAGCAGTCACTTTCTGCTTTAAATACATACACTGATACTAAAATCACATTCAGCCTTCATCAGTTGCTATCTTCAGCAATAATGAACCTCAAACAACCACAGACAGGCTCTCACGTAATTGACTCAAATCTGACAGGAGATACTTCTCCGAAAATTGCAGATCCGTATATCTGAATGCACCCACTGTGTAATTGTATATAATTTCATCCATACGAATGATTTATCCGGTGTTGTTTTTGTGTGGGTTGGGCACTAATTCAAGTTGAAGTAGATCGTCATATGAACGAGTCTAGTTTTCCATATCCATTTCATTTCATGTGGATTTCCTGACTCACTACTTATTGAGAACTTACTTGCAGTATTGTTGATCGAGTTACTGGCATATTAACCTGAAAAGATAGAAGGAAATGCAAAATTTAGCAATTAGTTCATCAGTGTCATGTTATTTATAATATCTGTCAGCTCGCATCACTTCTAATTCTTGTTGGCCTAAAGGAAAATAAGTTTGGTAAGTAAATTTTGGCCCAACCTCCTCTTCATACTAAGAACCCATTAAAAGGCTTCCCCACAATATTTTTTATCCTACTAGAGAACCATCAAAAGATTCTTCATTGAATCACAGTTTTAATAACCCTGCGGTCCAATGAAGATCCATCGAATAGAATTTCATAGAACCTGTGGCATTCAAAACACCAATGCTGGCGCTGTGGTCTCTGGTGCTGAAACAGATGTTTTTGTAAGAAAAAAAATTTCCTCCACCTGCGTGGAATATATTGCTGCAACAAATCATTTGTGTTCTGTTGGATGCCACCATCTGAGCAGCAGTGCTTCTTCCTGATAATTCCATCATCAGAGACGCAATGATTCATTGACGCGGCTTTCCTGTGGTTTTCCCGTTTCTTACTACAATCAGGCGAGTACAGGAACTGAAGCGCATGATAAAATGAATGTACCGTAGCGAAACCATTCTATTGAAGAGAGTTGTTGAAAGGAACAACTCCTGTTCGTTCAGAAGGGTGATTAACTTTCAAGTGGGTGATGTGAACTGATATCTCTGTGCAGTATTACCAGTATCAACTTTGTCTGAGACAAACTTCAGAACTGTTGTTGCTGGAAAAATAAGTGAAGAAAAACCACTTTTAGAGATTCCTTTGGTACAGATTTGTCAACCTCAGCAGTATTCACAATCTCAGGAGGACTGAATGATGAAAAATGGATGGGATAGACTCGAACCTCTCTGTTGATGATTTAGAATAAAAACAGACCTCCTGCCCTTGAAATTAAGACGCCCTTCATGGCTTCTGCTAGATTATTCATATCAGGGTCAAATGAGGCTTTTTCCCAATTTCTGAACAACATTCCTGACAGAGTATCATCATCTTTTGACCACTGTGGCCAATAAATTTAACAGCAACATTTGAACAACATGTTGGATGCTTTTCCCCTGTTCACACTGGACAACTTTGTCGAACAAGGTGGTTTTACTTTGATTGTTGCAAAAATTATGCCAGTGTACAGAGTGCGAGATTTGAACTCATGTGGAGAATTCACCTTCAGTGTCTGCAAGTCTGAACTGTCTGCAGCTTGCGAGTGGTGTTCTTCCACTGCAATTGTAACATTTTACTGTGGAATTGTTTTTATCCATGTGGATGGAAAATAATGGTGAAAGATGTTCAGGCAAAACCTGTTGAAGTAATGAGGATAAAGAGTCGCAGCATGATCTGTGAATTATGGGAGTTTGAAGAAGTGGATGATGAAAAATGGGTACTTCACTCAGTTTAGAACAAAATAACTTCAGAAAGATGTTCAGAAGAACAATTTATGCAGGTGCACGGCACTGTAATGGTTCATTTATGTTTGGTTTAATTCTTGGCAAAGTGGAGAATGTTCCATTTTTAGAACTGAGAGCTAGCTTTACGAGAATCATTAAGATTTCCTTCGGAAGGCAGATTGTATTGGCAACAAAAGACAAAATGAATGATGAACAGTGTTGAAGTACACCTACCTGGTAATCAAATTTGATTTCTTTAATATGTCCCCAACTAGGTCGCAGATGTTGTGAAGGATAAATGCACCTTAGGACCTGATGTTGGACTCATTTGACCAGCAACACCTGAGACTACAGGATACAGGGGAGTCTGCACACCTTTTGATGATTTGAGTCGCTAGAGGTTTCACAGAACAAGGATGGAGCATGTGTTAGCATGTTCTTCGGTACTCTCGGGAAATGGTAAATTTGTTGTCAGGTGACATTGTGGAAACACCAACTTTACACCTACATGTATTACTTTGGTGGTTTCCTAAGGAAGGCAGATTGTAATGGCAACGAAGATGAAATGAATGATGAATGGTGTTCAAAGCACATACCTGGTAATCAAATTCGATTGCTGTAATTTGTCCCTTACTCTGTCGCAGATTGTTTTGAAGGATAAAAGCACCTTAGGACCTGATGTTGGACTCTCTTGACCAGAAACACCTGAGACCACAGGGTACAGGGGAGTCTGCACACCTCATTTGAGTCGCTAGAGGTTTCACAGAACAAGGATGGAGCATGTGTTGGCATGTTCTTTGGTACTCCAGGGAAATGGTAAATTGGTTGTCAGGTGACATTGTGGAAACACCAACTTTACACCTATTACTTTGGTGGTTTCCTTAGGAACGCAGATTGTGATGGCAATGAAGACAAAATGAATGATGAACAGTGTTCAAGTGCACATACCTGGACAAATGCACCTTAGGACCTGATGTTGGACTCGCTTGACCAGCAACACCTGAGACCACAGGATGCAGGAGAGTCTGGACACCTCTTGATCATTTGAGTCACTGAAGAGGTTCACAGAACAAGAATGGAGCATGTGTTGGCAAGTTCTTCGGTACTCCAGGGAAATGGTAAATTGGTTGTCAGATGACAGGATGGAGCATGAACTTTTGTGTTGGCATGTTCTTTGGTACTCTGGGGGAAATGGTAAATTGGTTGTCAGCTGACAAAATCGAAACATCATTTTCACACCTATTACCTTGTCGGTTGGTGTATTTCCAAGTTTGCTCAAGTTGATTCGGCATGTGATAGAAACTGTACTAAGGGCATTGCGTACACCAAGCATCAGAAGTTCATCCCCATGAACAGAAATAACTTATGCTGACCTGCATCCTGTCCCATGTATATCATGAGTTAATATCCGAGATGTTGGCAAAATATTGATGTGGAGGTTATTAAGCCAAGTGTCCTTTTTGCGGCACTGGAATGGTGTAATAATTACTTGATCTCGACCTCTTCGATATCAATAATGGGGCAAATGGTCTTGACGTGATGTCGTAAATGCCTCTGCGATTTGTTATAAATTCATTTCGTAACGTTTAGTAATTAGCGATTGTGATGGTATTTGGTGTAAACTCAATTATAAGGTAATTAATGTTAATCGATTATCTCTATTGACTCAATTGTGTCCCTGGAGATTGGTATATTTTTGTCAGTGATTTGTGTTGTCTGAAGCTGTTTAACCCTCTTTGTCAATTCAGTGGTAACTGATGAAGAAAAAAAATCAGTTAAGTCGTGAGTGCATGTGGTGCATGTACTTCCTGACGATTCCCCTGTGTCTAGCACTGTTGCCTGGCCCTTCCTAAGATATAGGCCATAACTGACAGTTGATTATATTGTTTTCCAAGGAAATCTTCCTATGGCAACTCCATCTATAAGGATCTTTTTGATTTCTTTGGAGATACAACAGAAACCTACAAAATATATCAGTAAAAAATTGGTGCTCAATTAGTTATCTGCACTTTGAAGGGTTCTTTCTTACCCATCCAATCATCGCAAGCATCAAGTCAAAAAATCACGATAAATATTCCATCTTGACGTCGCTGTGGCGTTACTGAATTCTTCTTTGTGAGATAATGACTCGCATCTGATGAATTGGTTGCCGTAGTGATGCTGCTGAGGTGCTCCTAACTAATCAGACTGTGCTGATATTTAATTGCTGTCGTGAATGTAAAAAAATATAGAAATGCCAAAACTACACTGCGAAATTCACAGAAGGTATACCATAATTGTCAGCTGAAGTAAACCTCATTATCCCAGGTGTGCCTTTTTTCGTTCAAGAAAGGCTTTTACCTTTTCCGGTTTGGCATTATTGTAGAAGATGTTGAAGACGAGCGCAAACTTTAGACCAGGTACAGATGACATCGTTAAATGAGAGTGCATTAAGTGGGAGTTAGTATACCAGTGCCCGGTATGTTATTGCTTTCTCTTAAAGGACATGGTGATAAAGCAGATTGATAGCAATGGTAACAAAGAATATTGACAGACCATTTGCTAGAGTGCGTGCTCAGGAAGAGCAAATCATTAACACAATTGCATGATTATTTACTGTTAAACAACTCAACCCATATCCTCTTCGCCATGTTCACTTAACTCTCGTATGCAGAGCACGTTAAATCTTTGCAGCAAATGAGTTTGATAAAAATAAATGAGTTTGATAAAAATAAATGTGTTTGATAAAAATAAATGAGTTTGATAAAAATTAAATGAGCTTCTGCACATTCCGTGTCTTTTTATGGAAAATTAGTTCTCTGATTCAAAAATATTGCTTGATACCTGCATGTCATTTGGAACATTAGAAACCCCATAAACAATAAAAGGATTTTTGTGTTACAACAAAGTTGGGATTGCTTAGCCCTTTGCAGTGGTATTGCTGAACTACAGTGGCTAGGGAACAGGTCAGAGTTCATCTTTTGCCAATTCATCCTTTTTATCAAGGTTCCGGGTTCAATACCTACATCCGTATCCCCCTCCCCCACCTCTTCAACAAGCTACCTAATGATTAAGGGGAGTTCTGCGAATGGTTATAAAAATCAATCCCATAAAGCTACTTTTTCCACCAATGATACACTTGCGGCATTATGGAAAACACTTGTTCCATTTGGTTGGTAGTTTATCACTGCGGTAAGTAGGAAAACGTCATAAAGTAGGCATTTCCGACCGTGAAATCTGCTCTGGGTGCTAAGAAAGATCCTTTATCTTAGTTTATCATGGTAATAATGTTGGCGTTTCCTTGTTTAACGAGGCTTCTCTCCCTGACGATATACTGGAATTGACTTCTCCGTTCGTTGCAGTTCCTTTCGTTCCTGTGATTTGTTTGTCTGGTGGAGGCGTTCTGTGGAAATGAACCGAAAGTCAACAGGTGCAGGCTCTGAACCATATTTCAGTACAGGCTGTTCGAAAGCCTCTGAGGTGACTGGTTAACAATTTGATTGTGTTTGGCGTGTCATTAATTTGTATGTACGGATAGAACTTCCAACTCTTTGAAGGTGTGTTCAATGAAATTCCACGGTAACTGAACTTTGATGTGAATGGTGTTGACTGTTGGGCAGACATGTTTACCTTTCCCTGCTGTGGTTTCCCAGGATTAGCTCGCCGATTTCACAGGCATCATGTTCATTTTCCTTTGAAATAATACTTATCCTGTGGAAATCGTAGGGCAAATGTGGGAAACTGATGATTCTTAAGTGCCAACAAGCATTTTGAATTGGAATTCAAATATGGCCGCCAGTCGTCCATCTTGAAAAGTATACTTTGGCTCATATCTCATGAACAATACCACAAGCAATGTTCTGACCAGGTATGATGTTTCCCTGGGACATTTTGACTTGACATTTGTTGTTCGTTCTTTTGGTACATTCACCCAGGTCCACCCAGGTACATTCACATGGTCCATGGACCATTTCATGATAAGTTTAGTGATTTGTCTTTGTGAGGCTTGAAGAAGCTGCTGTTGTTTCTTGTGCTTCCCTCATTTGATATTAAAAACATCAGACCCTTGTAACTGGAGTCAGCTCACTCTGAGCCAGTTCTCAATGATGTTGTGCAGAGAAAATTTGTTAAGTGAAACCTGTGATGGACATGGATACTTTACTGGCTTCTCTACAGATTTGTCTGGGTCTTGGAGGTTTCGTAGCTGGCTGGATTTCCATCTGTGCAAATTGCCAGTGATAAAGACAGTTGGACGACTGAAAGCAAAGGGATTGATACACTTTTCATGGACTCAAGAGTCATTAGCTTTCTATGACACCTCCAACCCATGTTATATGATTCTTGATGGCCGTAGCAGGTTGGTAGAATTCTCGTAAAGAAATTTATTCGTTCTCCTCGACCTGACGGTGAATGATAACGACCAGGAGGACCAGTAATGACTATTCTCGTCTAAGAGTAATGTAGTTTCACGATATCCTGACCAATTCATCATGATTGACTTGCCAACTAAACGTCCCGGCTTGTTACGTTGGTTTAAATTCTGAGAAATGTTTCCTATTTTCTTAGAGAAGAGCAAGACGTGCTGTTTAGCATTCATACAGGAGTGTGAGTAGGAGGCAGATATTCACTAGATGATACCTAGTAGCCCTTAGTCATGTGTAATTCATGTGTTGATGAGAGTTAAGAGTACTCTAGCGACAGTACCCTTCGTGAAAAAGCAGCCCAGTGGGTGACCTGCAAATGTAGCAAAGGGACTGCTCATCATGCTTGGGGCTGCATTGGCAGACATCGTCTCTGAAGCGTGGGCTGCAATTGTACGAGATCAAACCTGACATTCTGGAGATACAAGCACAAGGAGGGTTGCGTATTGTATCTTTTAGCTTTTGGCTCAGTGTCTGCAATAATACACCAGTTATTGATATTGATATTTTAGCTGCACATCTAAACTTTTAAAAACTCAAGTGGCGGTTGCACATTTGTGCTTGACATTTCTTTGTCTGGGAATCTCATATCAATTGGAAATGCCATTATCAAGTGATGATAGTCATGTGCACTCTTAAATAAGAACTTTTAACTAGTATGTAACTTTATTCATACAAGTGCTAGCATGATTGGAAAAAATTCTTTGGATCCATACTTATAATCTTAAAACAACTCAAATCGTCGTGTGTCGATAAGCCCTGAAGCCAGCAAATAATCAATAATTTATTGGTGACATTTCAAGATGAAGTGCATCATGCTTTGTTTACAAACTGAAAAATTCGTGGCAGGATGAATTACATGCATATGCCTGACTTCGGTGATTTTGAGAAGGACGTGATGTGAGCAGGGGAGGCAAAGAAACAAAACTATAGGAAGAAAGATGTCTTGTCTACAGAAAAAGTTGCTTCAGTCTTCGAAAACTTCTGCACGATTGTCATCAGTACAGTGTTCAGCATTCTGAACTATCAGTCACACTGCATCTTTGGCTCACCTGGGAGCCTATATGTCATACCATGTCATCCGTTGTCATCAACAGTGGGGCGTTTTTCTTAACTACTTGGCTTAGAATCTTGGAACTTTGTGGCAGGTACCTTATGGCAAATTATATCTGCAGATTGAAATTTAGCACAACTAATAGACACTCCATCCGTCCTTCTTCTGTTGGACATCTCCTGATGAACGATGCTTGCTGGAATCACAAAAGTTCTATGGTGGGTTCCTCTGATTCATCACATGAATTCTGCGTTTTCATGTTTATAGCGGTCTAATATGGAAATAGCAAGAAAACACGGCACATTTTGTTGCTGTTTGACCTAGATTCTTCTAAATGGATACAAAGGTGCCCCCGTGGGACAATTATACACATATACACAAGAGATATATTTGGACTTCAGAGGGGGTTTCTTTGGGGGTCAAGTAGTAGGACTGCTGTGCTGAATTTTAGTAGCGGACTACCTTGTCAGTTTCTTGCAGGTTCTCCGTAAGATATTGGAAACGCTTACAAGCCATATAATCCTACACAATGGAAATCCCAGAAGATGTTCTGTATAGTTAATATTGTGAAGCAATAGTCTGAAAAGCACTAATCTTCAGTTGTTAACATTTCGCACAAATATGCTCCATATACTTTGTCTGTTTCTTGAAGCTTTCCAATTCTACATAATTTACCTAATCCCAGAAGATTTTCGAAAGCAGTTTAGAGTCCAAAAGAGCTAACCTTCAGTTACTAAATCAGTGAAATTTTCCAATTTCAGGAGTGCTGCAACTCTTTGCGATGGTCCTTCAAGACTTTAAATAAATTCACCCTGTCTACCTTGTCAGTTTCTAGCCGGTTTTCCATGGATATATCAGTATTAAATCCCACATGTACATACCCCCAGCAGAATGTCCTTTATAGTTCATTGGGAAGCGATTACAGTCCAGAAGAGTGAACCTTCACTTGCTTATATTTTACAAAAGTAGGCCCTGTTGTTTACCTTGTTGTTGCCAGTTCTCCATAAGATATTGGATATCCTCAGAATCCATACATAATCCTACAAAATATATTACATCCTCAAAAGCATCTTCAGTTTATATTGTAAAGCGGCCTAGAGTCCAAAAAAGCTCAGCATCCATAGCTCAATTAGTAAAAGGCCAATTTTCCAAGTTCACGGTTCACCACACCAATGGAGTGCTGCAATTCTTTGCGGTGGTCCTTCAACACTTTACACAAATACGCCCTGTTTACCTTATCAGTTTCTTGTCGGTTGTCCATAAGATACTGGATGTCCTCAGAATCCATGGATAGGAAATCCTTGGCATCGGTGGTGCGTTGAAACAGAAGTTCCATCCAATCATATCCGTTAAATGGTCGAATGGTCGTGTCGCGATCCATGAGCAGCAGCAGCAGCGCGTCGGAGTTTGCCTTTCGTACCTCATCTGGGTAGATATCTTGTATTTCATTCAGGTGGCTGAAAACGATGGTCAGCGATGTCTCGACATCCCACCACTTCAAATCCTTCATGCAGGAAAGAATGTTCCTTGCACAATCGTAATTTGCGAGACCGCAGGGGCTGTAGTTCATCCAGAGTTTGATGTGGACTTCCTCTTGGTCAATCAAGCGTGGTGTCAGCTTCTCCTGGATGTATTTCACGAAGAAATCCTCAGCATGGCGCTCTGCGTTATTCTCCTGCACGAATTTCCCACAGCTCGTGAATCGGATCTTTCGTTTTTCGCCACTTGGCTGGACTTCAATATCGCATAGGATGACAGTCTTGCTCGGGTACTGACTGTGGAAAAACAGATCGTGAAACTCTTCAAATGTCAGGTTGGATTCGTTGGTGACGTGTTGGCCATCGTAGCAATGAATACAGCTATCCAAGATCATGCCGGAATCAATGCAGTCTTTCGCCGTGTTTGATTGGTTGATGCTGCGTGGCGGTGTCATCTTTGGTCCAATTAACACTGGACTCTCATCTATCTTGACCTCTCGTCTTTCAACCTGGAACATGACTTGCTTCGTTGTTTTCTTTGTTGTTGTGCCAGGGTCCTTCTTGGTCAGTGTGCTCCCCGATGGAATAGATATGCGAACTGTAGACATTTTCGTTTTATGGCTATGTGCTCAAGTTGAAAGATATTTGAAGTACATGTATTATGTGACCCACTCCACGTCTTCTCCAGATTTGAATAAAAATTTTTTTGCACTAGTTATCGGAGTTTGGTTTTTTGAAGATGTTGAACGATCAATGTCAGTGTTTCAGTGTTCGTCTGTAGCAGATATCCAGGTGCCAAAATGATTTCGGTGTCAAGTGCATCAGAGAGTGTACAAATCAGTATTGTCCATCTGATAGTCCACAGTTTCTCCTTGGTAGTGGATTCTAGTGCATATTAAATCCAATATTCTGTAAAATGTTAGTCTCCCTTGCATACTCCGTCGATATTCCTCAAGAGTTGCATACCATACTCCCAAGCTCACTGCACGATATACCAGGTTGAAAATGTTATCCTGGAATGAAGGAACTCAATGCCTAGACATGATCACTGCTTATCCTCAACTTAACAAAGGTTTTGAAATTCCGTAGGCTGTCCACACCTCTTGTGTCTATCATTCAGTTAATATCACTTCATTGAAATTCTTGCCAACTTGAGGACTCTAGTATCTATTGGAAATCTTTTTGGGTCAACTATATGCAAGTATACGTCTCCTGGATTACCCCGAGAGTGAACATTTTGACCTGAAAGATCTACAAAACACCATGCTCTATTTATTATTAATGCATACAGAAGCCTAATTCTATGTGAAGTTCTTTTATCATAACTTTTAAAAATAATACAATGCTGGTGTATTACATTCCTAGACATAAGCCCTGACTTGTTCTCAAACATCGTCACGAATGCTTATTTGAATCATATTTTGCATATTGGTGAAAGATTAAACTTCTGTCAACTCTTGTGAAATATGATTTTGAAAAAAAGTTGAATTCGGTTGTTGTGTCAAAACTTTGCTCTATGCCCATTCATTGCTGCCCATCTGTCGACTTTCTCTGTTGACGATTCACGAACAAGTATTTGCATTATTGTCTGATTGACCAAAATTGCTTCAATGAAAGTATTGTCCAATGTCATTGCTCCGGCTGTCTCATGAATGGCGTGCGACTAAATGCTCATAATTCATGGTGTGATTTGTCTCATTGATGTGATATACTGGTAAATCTGCGTTCTTTCTTGCATTAGTTTGACATGAATTATATGTCTCGTTCAGACAATATTGGGCACAATTGGTGACGATTGGAATTATGAAGAAGTCGGCATTGCGGTCAAGTTCTGCAGGAAGTACCACTAGTATTGCTTAAAGACGAATGTTTAAAAAACATCTGCCTGCATATAGGCCTATCTAAAATAATATATATGGCATCTAGTGAACACCCAGTCATCCATGTGTTGGTCCATCTGTCCTGTATCCTTTTGCATTCTGGATGTTTCAGGCTAACCATGCATGGATTGCAGCTGATCTTTGGTCGTTGGTTACTGTAGAAGCTCCTTTCAAATTTCCCGGTCAGGAGCGCCTTTTGGTTCTGTCTTCTTAGTGCAGGTGGCAGCACTTGCTGGTGTGTTTACACATGTTGATGATGTTGCTGGTCATGACGACGGTTGGTTTGGAGAATACATATGTCATCAATTATTGGAGAGTTTGTTAGTTCCTGGCCCCTACAGTTACACTTGACTAGATGGAGGTTACTTCACTGTCAGTTAATTTCTCATTTCCAATGTCAGTCTGTTTCTGCAAAAATCCTCTTAAATAAAAGTTCTGGAGGCTCAGTCAAAGATATCACTTTCACCACTGTACGCAGAGAAGCCAGTCACTAATGCCTCATCACGCTGATGACATCATCAGCGCTTTAGGGAAGACTGTCAACATCTTTCGATGTAATCAATCTCTGAGTGATAGTCGTCCTTTGACACCGTCTTATCTGGTCTCGGAAAAACACACAGTTGGCGGGACTATGATACCTGCTGCACACGGTCACCTTAAGCTGCCCATACACAATCAATATTATTGCACAATATGAGGATCACGATGGGCAATCTTTCTTCTAATTATCATGCTAGAAGTACACGAACACCAATTTGGGCCCCAGATTGTGCAATAATATTGCGCCGTGTATGGGCGGCTTTATTCACATTATTTTGGAAATTCAGATAGGGCCTGAACATAAGGACGCACATTAGGCCTATTAAGCGTAGTCAGAAAATTTGATGAAAAATTTTACTATGTATGGTGGCCATTAGTCAGAGAAATTGTTCTGATCCTCCCCGAATATCCAATAGACAGATTTTTCCGTTGTTGAACTTCTGGCCACCAAGTTTTCACCCCTATCGTTCAGTATCGGTTGCAGCTGAACATGCGAAATCTCAGGGGAAGAAAAATCATGTGCAAATGAATTGTCTTTGCCCCCTCACATTTTCTAATTTTCTGTTTGTACTTATATTGTTTTAGGGATTCTATACATAAAACCTTATTTATAAACTAGCAAAGAGTGATCCCCAATAAACAGGGGTCGTATGCATAAAATATCTTAAGTGTAAAATTTCCCTTCAACTATTGTTCCAAACAAAAGATAAGGGAAATTTTACACTTAAGATGTTTTGTGCATATGGCGCCTGAACAGTCCAAGTGGTCTATTGTTATCACTCGCTGGCTTGGCTTACAATAGGGTTTTCATTTTAGGCTCATTTGGTCAAACAATACATGGACGTGCTGACAAAAGACACAGGTATTCTGCCAGTTGTCCTATGGATTAGTCTTGGCTGATTTATCCCTTAAGCCGGCCATACACGATCAATTTTATTGCACAATATGGGGCTCAAAATAGGGGCATGTGCTTGTGGCATAATAGTTGGAAGAACGATTGCCAGTAATATCGCCCATTTTGGTCATCATATTGTGCAATAATATTGAACGTGTATGGGTGGCTTAAAATTTTCAGACCTTCTTTCCTTTGATTGATTGGCAAGATTCCATCATGCAATGGTTGGCATAACCACAACCAGCAATCAGCATGTATTGTCCATGGAACAGGATGTCAAAACCACACAATCTTCAAGCCCACCCAACTGTGGCTGCGCTGATTTTGATGAAATGCCCCCAAGATGTGTATTGAGACCTCCACGTTAATTGGAAGCCTGACTAGAAGTCATGATTCTGATCATGCAAAGGGGAAGCGTACCCTGAAGCAGAACGTGAGGCGAGGAAGGGCCGACTTGCCTTGGACGCTGGATACTCAATTATGAATATCTTTCCTTAGGGTGCTTAGACGATTGCAGTGATATGAAATGTGTAGTCATATCAAAGGGAGGGATTGGAGGCAATCGGAACTGACTGAGGTTTTGTATTTCACAAGCCCTGTATCGGGTTTCTGTTGAGGAGGAATTTACCGGCAAGCATTGATCCGTTGGTTAAATGATCTCAGAATTTGCCATGTGTGGACCCTTCTAGATATCACTGTTTAGCGTTTAGTGTTCATCTTCTTATGAAAAAGACTCTGGCATATTGAAATGTCCTGACAAAAGTGATGACATCCACGGCATTTTAATTCCTTATTGCGGATTGCTTGCTACTAGACCTACTTGTTGACAGGCGATGCATAAACTTACATGTTCACATGTAGCAACCTACACATGTCAAAAGTGATGGTTATATCAGAGCAGTCTTGCTGTGGGGATGAATTTTGCGCTTTGAAAGTCTGCATCAAAGCTGTTGACTGTGGTGCATGCCTTTGACATGCATTCATTGCTGAAGATCAAGGCACCATCTCCATTTATAGATACCGTTGTGGTCAAAAACATTTTTGCATTGGTTTCCTTTGACAGATGATGAACATCCAGCCACAGAAGGAATCTACTGAAACTTGTCTGTGTACATTTTGGATTCAACCTGGACATCTTGCATGGTGATACTAACAGAAAAGTCACTATAGTACTTAGTATTACTAATTACTATAATTACTAAGTACTATAGTGACTTTTCTCTGAGAATCATTGGCATGTATTCTGCCCTGCAAACAACAGCTAATGGTAAACCTTAGAGTTAAGGAGGCTTCTAGAATACAGGGTCTAGTCTTTGCACTGTGCTGAAAATAAAAAACACGCTCTGTTTTCGTCCTGTCCAGTTGCTAGTATGCTTTCAAAAGCTTTAAACATGTAGAGTGATTACTGCTCCATTTGTTTTCTGCATCCAATGTCACGTTGTCTCCTGGTTCAGAAAATTCCCCTTTAAGGGACAAATCCAGAAATAGGCCTAGGTACGTTATCTTTTGATACATGTATGTTCACAATTTCATAATTTTCCTCTTGCCATGATAATAGTAGAATTTTTTCACAAGAGGGAACAAGAAGAAAGAAAGAATAATGACTTCACCATCACCAATGCTGGCCAAATACCCCTCAAATCCTTGACATTTAAGAATGGTAAAATCCTTCACCCCTTCGATTAATAAAGTCACCTGAGAGCTGAGGGATGTTGTTGATCACTTGTGCACGTGAGGACTGTCATGCCACCCTAATGGAAATGACTGTGACATTTTGGAAAATATCTTCCATTTCATCCTGCCTTGAAAAACTATGCATGCAGACAACTGTGCATGGTCCATCAGGATCTTGGTTAGTTAGGTTGAAGTACTTAATGACAGGGATCTTGTTGCTGAAAAAATAATTGATGTTGTGCAAGTGACAAGAGGTCTGAAAGGTTCTTACGAATGAAAAAAAGGAATAAAGCTGGGGTTCAGCACATTTTGTTGAAGTATGATGGGCGGCATCCGTAGAGAAAAATAACATAATTTCATATCATGGAAAACATGCTGATGAGGTCAACAAGGTTGGAAATGTTGAATGCAGGCCTGCTCTGAAGTATGTAATACAAGTGGTATTACCACTTCAAAGTGGCTCACAATTTATCATTCAAATACCCGAGGTGCAAATCTTGATTATGACCTCTGTCACGGTGCACGAGAGTCTTATGTTAACCTCTTCCCTACGATAGACCGAAATTCTGATCAGTGATGTCATGACACAATCATGGCATTGCGTACTTAAATGCACTAGGTCGTGTATTTAAATGAGCTACACGGACGTTATAATGTTGCAAAGTTCCGTAGATAGACAGAGGATAAAACTTCTCTAAAGAAGGATTCATTTCATACCAAGCTTTTGACCCTCAGGTCTTTGAAGACTTGCCGTGCTTGATGTCCCTGAGAAGACGAGATGTTCTTTAACAAGAAGACACTGAAGGACTAAAGAGGTTCCACCCAATGGTTATGCTAATGGAGTATTGTGTTGTGAAGATCCAGCCCTCACAATCTGATTGCTACCTTCCTAACACTGTAACTTAATTACTGGTGTCAATTGGAGGACTGTCATTGTGAACTACCATCCAATATCTTCTACTAATGATGGACTATGTGAATTCTGTCCCTGGGTTGAGGGGCATTCGATGAATGTGTTGAGGTATTCAGACAAAAGATTTAACGACAGTTGGGAACATGGGGAAAAAAACTTTGTGTCCATCCATAAAATGCTTGTCAATCTGATCAGCAAACACACAAAGAAGAGAAGACCGAACACTCAACAGCATGTCCTGATGATCTATTCAAGTAAATAACAAAATATTCAAAATCCACCTGAGGAGAATGATAAAATGGTACAAAAAATATTTATTTGGATGAAAAATATATCCCACTTATCTTACACAAAATATAATGTATCAGAACCAATGGCTGGCATGAGGCCTAACATTATCTGCATATCAACAGGTATCCTTATCAAGAAAGAGTAAAGCTAAATGAATAAAATATCCAACATTTGTGCAACACATGTTTTCCCCAGGCTTTCTCAATAGCAGGTGGTGTCCATGTTATGAAATCAGTCCATCAAAAAGGTGTTGAGAACTGCTCACAAATGTTGCTCATGGTGCTGCAAAGAGTGGGAGGATGTAACCCTACATCTATCAATAAAGCTGTTGCCACGAGTCAGTTCGGAAGAATTTTTGGCGAAGTCTTGTTACACTGTAGATCATATATCTGTGGATTTTGTAGCCATTTCTTGCTATAAATGTGTTTTGGCCAGTATGCTACAGTTCTTGAGAATCTTTCTGATAAGACTGATGGCCTGTACTTGCTGGCAGGATGAAAGGTATCGACCCATATGCCAAGAATACACCGTCAAGTTGTTTCCTTGCAAGAGAAATGTACAATTATTGGTCAGCCGGTAATTACGGCCGATAGACTGGCGTGAGAGACCAACGGAAGTAGTGCTTGTCCTTGATGAATGGTGGGAAATTGGATGGTGGGATTAAAAAGGATTGGCCAGATGAGAATGTGGCTAGGCAAGAATTTGATTTGAGCGTGACAGTCCGACACGTAGGCGGTATATTGGGTCATTGTTGTCTTGCTTGTAGTTGTTGACAATAAGACATACCTGTGAAGCTGAAAATGGCCTTTGCCTCTTGTGATAAGTCCACAGTGTGATGGAACCTCTTGAAGCTGTAGTTTAAAATTGGAATATGGTGTTGTATTTGATTTTTTCCATCAAGGCCAAAGCCATTGCATTATTGGCCCTGACAAGTATGGAAGAGGCCATCTCAAGTTACTCAGCAACAGTAGAGACCATCTCAAGCTAATATTGGAATACCCTGCTGTTGCATTGCTCTTGACCCAATATGTTACCCGTCTTGTAGTTCCTTTCCTTGTTCATGGAGAAGTCAATACATAAGTAACTTCAAAAATTCATAAGTGAGCAACATTTACTTGGTGTCCAATGTTTTACTTGAGGAGAAAATATTCCAGACACAGTTTTCTTTATTCCAGTCCAGAAAAAGCATTAGGAACATAAACCTTAATAACTTGTGTAGTACCATCAGAAGAAGCAAGAATTCCTTTCATAGTTCTAATAATCCACAAACGTTTCCAGTAGCGTGTTTGTGGATTTAACTATGAAAGGAATTCTACTCTTACTTTGCTCCTACTTATGGTACTTCAAATGTACATCCTTAACAGCTTTTCTCCTAATTCTGCGAGCATTCCATTCTCATCCATCTCAATCTAAAAGCAATTGATGAAGCTCCATTTACTTGTATTAGTGAGATTAGAGCCACACAGGAAAACAATCGATCACTTGAGAAAAAATTCTACTTACCTTCTTCCTAATACTAATTAAGGCTAAATTCAATTGAAAGGTACCTCCATGCGATTAAGACAATTCAATTTCTTGAATGGCTCCCTAAATGATTTACCTCGAATTTAGTGGAGACTTGATTTGACAATCAAAGGGAATACTCTGAATAAAAAAGTGAGTGCCAAATAGTATTATTAGCTGTACCGGTATGTAATGTTGGACAGTTGATGTAAAGGAGGAGGAAGACACTAAAGCATTTGAGGCAGAAGCACTCCAATTCAAATAAGGATGTAACACTTTCTCTGATCAAAAGTGTTATCTTTCTCTGATCAAAAGTGTTAGATCTTTATACAAACATCCAGGTTTTTAGAGGGCCAATAAAAATTAGGCTTGTCTTGCCATACATTTCCTTTAAGGCAGCAGATTGCCCACAGTTAACAGTTGCTGCTTGAAAAAGGAATTGAACAAAAAATATGATGTGTTTTTTACGAATTCCTACATGACACACTTAGCCAAGTGATTCCTAATAAGACAGCAAATCCATTGAGGTGTGTAATTGGTTCAACCTCTCTCTTGCTAACCCATTTTTTGCACCATTTTGGTAATTCTCCAAGTCATGTTTGTCGGAATTGGAGGAAATAAGAGCAAGAAGAAAAAAAACGTCTGACATGGAAACTTCGCAAGCACAGAGAGATTTTCGTAAACTGAGAAATCCGAGTATTTTTTGAAAGCGTGCTTTGTTATTACTGTGGTGTGTCTTCTTTTTGTTGTGTCTGAGCCAATATTACATACTACAGTATATAAATTCATTTCAGAGGAGTTCATCATCATCATGATCATCATAAGGCTTTTGCCCCTGATCGAGGGTCTTGCCTCTGCAGTCGTGTATGTTTTCGTCATGAAGATCTTTGTGGAGAAAACTAAAGGTGAGTGTGTCACATCAAGATAATTGGTGAGTCTGCTTGTACCTTATTCAGAGTGTTCATCCTAAGTCATATAGATAATGTCTGGCGTCAGTTAGCATCCGTATGTCAGTCATGTAGGTATTAAGTGGCATTTGTCCACAGGTCATATAGGTATTGTCTGACGTCCGTTAGCATCCGTGTGTCAGTCATATAGGTATTAAGTGGCATTTGTCCATAAGTCATATACGTATCATCTGGCGTCCGTTAGCTTCCGTGTGTCAGTCATATAGGTATTAAGTCTCTGCATCAGTTATATAGATACCGACTCGCATCCAACTGTCAGTAGTGGCATCCGTGTATTGTCATCCATCAGTCATATGGGCATCGACTGGCATCCTTCTGTCAGTTATATAGGTATTAAGTAACATCCTGGCATCATTGTGTATGTATTACAGTAGCACTGTCTGTGACAGGAGGTGCTAGGACCTTCAAATTAGGGACACGAGAAACCAGAAAGTAATAATGTTATTTGACAACTGTTAAAATAGTTGGGTGCAACACCATAGTGTCGACTTCTAGAAGCTTCCTTAACTCTAAGGTTTACCTTTGGCTATTGTTTGCAGGGTAAAATACAAAAGCTTAAAGTGGACCTTAGAGTTAAGGAGGCTTCTAGAATACGGGCCTTCATCTTTTTGTGTGCGAGTTCTGTCGGGTGGCCTTCCTCTACCTGCACATTATATTTTTGTAAAATACAACTGTACTTTGTTGTATCCTTCATTTGCCTCTGTTGTCTGTAAATGCATGAACTTTCCTCCTTTCTCAGTTTCAGCAGTTTCAGGCTTTGGTCTAGCCTTCAGTAGCTCATCACAACCTTGGTCTAGCAGCCTCCCATTGCCTCCTTGGCTACCTTGTGTATGCATCTTCTTGCCTTCATTTGCAACACTTCATGGTGTCCAGCCTTATTCTGTTTCAGTAGTTCACACACAACTTTGGTCCAGCAGCCTTCCAATCCCTCAGAAGTTCAGATGGCTTGTGTATGCAACATCTTCTTGGCTTCATCTGCTCCAGCCATCTACACGGGCAAGATTTTGATCCTGCCCAACTGTGCCTTAGCAGCTCACACACAGCCTTGGTCTAGCAGCCTTCCACAGCGTTTGAGATAGCGTGTGTATGCGACAAGACATCTTCTTGCCATCATCTCTTTCAGCAGTAGATTTGCAACGCTTTGGTCTAGCCTTAGGCCCTACTCTGCTTCAGTGGTTCGTTCACACACAGCCGAGGTTCAGCAGCCTTCCTAAGTTCAGATAGCTTGTGATACAACATCTTCTTGCCTGTATCTGTTTCAGCAGCTTATATTTGCAACACTTTGGTCCAGCCTTATTCTGCTTCTGTAGCTCACTCACAACCTTGGTCTAGCAGACTTCCAATCCTTCAGAAGTTCGGATAGCTTGTGTGTGCAACACACCTTCTTGCCTTCATTTTGTTGTTTCAGCAGTTTAGATTTGCTCTACTGCAGAGATTTCAGCTAGGAGTTCATCATGAAGACTGATGTAATAAAAAGATGTTGATGGAGAAACATCCAGCTGAATGATTGCTCAACATTAAGAAAAGGGGTAAGTCTTCTTTTTATTATGTAGGCCTTATACTACATTATTCATGGTGTTGCACCCTGTAATGATAGTGCAAGTTAGTTCACAAATGAAAGAAAAATNTTTTTATTTGACCTACTTTTCAAGGTCAAAGTTGGACAAAAGTGACGAACCTGCCACAGTTTGTCATTATTTCACCGAGCGACTTCATATCTTGCATAAACATGCATTGGAGGGGTACCTTAAAAAATACCAAGTTTCGGCCCGATTGGACATCCAGTATGGCCGCCAGGTGGCATAACCTGAAAATCAAGTAAGTGCTATTACTCGGGAACGGCTTGACGCAGAGTGCTCAAATTTGATATTTACCTCCATCTAGATAACCTTTACTTGCATGTCAAATTTCGGCCTGATTTGACTTCAAACATGGCCACCAGGTGGCGTAACCCAAAAATCATCAAAGTGCTGTAACTCAGGAACGACTTGACCCAAAGTACGCCAATGTGCTATGTGGCCACCTGCAGATGACCTTTATGTGCATGTGAAGTTCCAGCCCGATCGGACATCCAATATGGCCGCCAGGTGGCATACCCAAAAATCATCAAAGTCCTACCTGGGAATGACTTGACCCAGATTCCTCATAACTGATATGTACCTCCCTCTGTCATTAGACTATTATGTCCAACCCAGTGAGCACATGGTCCATGGACCATTTCATTGAAAAAAGTCAGGGAGATATTGTTTTACCCTCTGCCGTCAGTCCGGCTGTCCATCTGGTTGTCCATCCATCCGAAAGTGATATCTCCTCCTAGACCGTTCAACGGAGGAGCTTGAAACTTGGGATAAAAATGATATATTAGGTACTCATCCACTATTGTGCACAACACTCTTGGAATTACAATCCAACTCCCTGTCTTTCCACCAGGGGCGATATGTGAAAAACACATTTATGGTCATTACTCCTAAAGTAATTGTGATAAAGTGACGAAATTTTGTGTGAAGGTTTATCTGTGAGAGCTTCATAATATATCGTACAGGTTTGACCTTG
>NMRB01000075.1:113169-184148 GCA_002633025.1 Notospermus geniculatus
AATTGTGGATAGTCATAAATTTCAGTTGACATAGCGCCCACATTCAATATACAGTAATGAGTAAATCAATATTTTTCTTGTGCTCTTTAGGGAGAGAGAGATGATTTGCCTCAAAGCAAACCCTTGTAACCTTGTGGAAATGTTGTTAACAGTGAACAACCCCTGAAGAAAAAGGCACCAGCATCACCAATTCAGAGCTGAGCTGCTGTAGACAATTGAATTCAGCAGTTCTCCAATCCTCCCTATTGCTGTTGTCATTATCATTGCAAGAGGTGTTTTCCTCTCTGGTAATTTGGGGTGAAGGTGAGAGACTGGCAAACATCCCCTGGAAATTGAATTGAATGGCAACAACAAACAGAGACAAATTGCCTTCAACACCAGGGAGAGAATAGCTTACATAGCAATTATACACTTAGGAAGCTTCCATATATATGTGATTCAGAAGGCGCTGAGTTGTTTTCTTAGGTTTTTACATGCAGATAATTGGTGGAGTTGTTTGATATTAAAAAAGTGAGCATGAATATGTGAAAGCTTTACAAGTTTCACCTTTAAAATCTGAAAAAGAATTTTCCTAATTTTCATTGAGTTCTTGGCGAATAAGGAGGTAATCAAAAGAAAGAAGAATTTACCCTACGCCAATTATCTGCAAGTGATTGACTTTCTCAGTTCCCAGCTCACAACTTATCAATCACTCCAGCATGAATGAACTTGACATATATTCTTCAGGGTGTATTTCTAATTTGACCAACACCTCCTCCACGGATGCGCTACACCGCATAAGCCAAAACCTATAATTGGATCGGAGAACATTTGAATTCGCTAACTGTCATAGGCAGACGTGCTCTATTGGTTTATATTGCATATTGATAACATGGCATGTTCACTGCCCCTGTCAGTGGGCACCGGTGACAGCAGCTAGATATACAGGGTGGCCACAAATAAATGCACAAGATTAGCCTTGACATATTCTATCCGTGCTGACTAAACACTGCTGTGACGAAATCTTATCTTTGAATAGGAAACACTACAGAAGATATCACACAAAAGGTAAAAATGGCAAAAACATTCTTAGAACATTCCGTATCTATTGTACTACTTACCATATTTTCTGACTGATAAAAAGCAAAAAGATTACGCCATGCTCATGCATACAGGAATACACTTGATAATGTCAGCATATTATTTCTGGAATCCATTAGGATGCTTTACAATAACTCGTATTTCTTGACGGTTACATGAGATTGGTCGTGTGCAATATTTATCTTTATGAATATTTATCTGTTCATATCTGTAAATATTGCAGTTCTCATGAAATTTGCATGAAGTTTTTTTAGAGGAAAATTTTATGTTGAGTGGAAAAATTATTATAGGAACACAATAACTAACTGGTGAAAGATTAATGGCTTTGATTCAGTTAAAGGCAACTTTGCTAAAGAATTTCATTGTTGGTTGGTTACTGGACCATCTACATTATAATAGATAAATACAGTCGCAAGGTACACCTTGAGATATAAATAACAAGGAGGAACCAAGCACTGCCAACCACCTGTTTCTGTGATAATCTCTCCCTTCCTTTGTTAAACTGTAACACATGAGACCTTGAGTATATTGTTTCACTTTTTATTATCCCCCGGAGCCCTCGGAGGGGGACTTGAAAATACCGGCCGTCCGTGCGCCTATGCCGCTCGCCGCTCGCCGCTCGCCGCTCGCCGCTCGCCGCTCGCCGCTACTAGTCCCTTCCGCTCTATAACTTAAGAACGACTGAAGATTTTGGATTCATATTTGGTGGAGGGATGTATCACGGGCCAAAGGTGTGTCGCGTGAAAGAATCGGCCAAATCTGATTCTCCACTTTGCCACCAGGGGGCCGAAAGCCAAAACACAAAAACTGGGATTACGCCTTTAATACTGAATGGAATTTCACGAAATTTTTATGGTAGGCTCATCTAGCAAGGGTACATAACATACCATACGGGTTTTCAATTTAATTCATTTTTCAGCCCTCTAGGGGGCGCTTTGTAAAAACCACATAAGTTCCCTTCCGCTCTGTAACTTCGGAACGACTGAAAATTTTGGGTTGATATTTGATGGGGGGGGGATGTACCATGGGCCAACGGTGTGTCGCGTCATAGAATCGGCCAAATCCGATTCTCCACTTTGCCACCAGGGGGCCAAAAGCTAAAACACAAAAACTGCGATTACGCCTTTAATACTGAACGGAATTTCACAAAATTTTTATGGTAGGCTCATCTAGCAAGGGTACATAATATACTCTGCGGGTTTTCAATTACATTCATTTTTCAGCCCTGTAGGGGGCGCTTGTAAAAACCACATAAGTTCCCTTCCGCTCTGTAACTTTGGAACGACTGAAAATTTTGGGTTGATATTTGGTGGAGGGATGTGTCATGGGCCAACGGTGTGTCGCGTCATAGAATCGACCAAATCTGATTTTCCACTTTGCCACCAGGGGGCCAAAAAGCCGAATCACATAAACTGTGATTGTGCCATTAATACTGAATGGAATCTTCAAAATACATGCCCGTCGGACTTGCACCCGGGGCGACGGGGGACGTTCAATGCTGTGCTTGTAACTTCTACATTTGTTGGAGGAAAACTGAAAAATTACATGTAAATCATATAAAGGAACGATGTGCATTCAAAGTTCACCATGATATCGTGTCTTTTTCATTTTGTTGGTCAACTTCCCTCAATCTCCTGAAGAAAACTTTATTGCCATTCTTTATTTATGATTGCACAGAATGTGTAACAAGTACTTTTGAGCAGATGTGCATACTTGGCGTTACCATCTGTGATGGACAAAAATTACTCCAAGGCATTTCTGTGCAGAGTATGCAGAGTAGAAGCCTGCAACATTCGTTTCCTGTGAAAATGATGAGCATAAGAACTTGTGCTGTACATTTTCTTGAATTGATTCCTTGATGTAAGTTGTCCCAGAAGTGTTTTATCTGAAGCTACCGAATAACTTCAAAATGTGATGGCTGATTCTCATCCTGGTCATGCGCTAAGGATCACATTAGATATCGATCTTTCAAAGTAACTTTTCATGTAAAGCAGCCTTGGGAACCGTCCCTCGTTGTTGATGGACTATTAATACAAATACAATCTGTTCAGCTGTTGTTCTAGACAATTATTCAGCAAATGATGTACTGTCTTGTTGTCTCATAATAAGGTATAATAAAGTAAATCCTCATCAGTATTATGTTGGCTGATAAACATCTGGCATACATTCACGTCTTTTATACTGTTTTAATAATAACAGCAGACCGAGGATTTGGGAGACAAGAGGAAATGCATATCTCGGGCAATTAAAAAAACAGAGTCCAAAATTTCTAAATTTGTTCAAGAGCTTCTCCTACACTTTGGGGAGTGTTGATGCTTTGCCCCAGTGTTCCCGTAAGATGCATGGTTGTCATCTTTGATTGATAATTTTCCGTATGTGTCAGTAGAAACACCACCATGAAAATCTCAAATGTCTAAATATACCCTGAAAGCGATGCACAACATCCTATTTGGACAGGAACATTGGGAAAAAAACTTCAACTGCTTTTCTAGAGTAATTGGAAATCCATGTATTTTCTATTGATGTTTTTTCTTAAAAGACAATGGTTGTATTGGAAAAAGGTTGCTGCTATATTCCATAGGCTGTTCTACAGTCAAATCTGTATGCAAAACATGTCGCACATTACACACCTATCAAAAAATGACTGTGAGTTTATTGCATGATTATTCAGAACAACAACNTGGGGGGGGGGGGGCAGACGGTATTCAATGTGTTCTCTAAAGAGAGATCGGAAAATAACAGGAAGTCACTATGAGAGATGAATGCTGATGACACTGTCCCAATGATTTCATGTCAGCCTGCAGCACATTTATTGAAGAATGCAACTGGGTGACCGTTGATATTTTGCACTGCATTTTATTGGGTTGCAGTAGTAGATCAAATGGTTTTTATGTGTGTAAGAGGATATTCGGTTGGGTGAATTTCGATGCTTTGGCGGGAATCTAAAAAAAGATGTCCAATGCTGTTATAGGAGGTGCCAGTTTGACATATGTACAAGTTTGACAACTCTTCCAATATCTTTGAAGGATATTCGACCATTTGCTGTACTGCTGTATGTATGTGATCCATGGAAACCTCTGTGTGTTGCCTTGCTCATGACAAGACCTTTGATCCTGCATCAGTTCTAAATAACTATTGACTGGGCACCTAACATAAGGTGGCCTCAGTACCACAAAGAAAGCCAGGCTATTTATGCTGCTATCTGAAAAGTCTCTCCTTTCTTGGATCCAATGAGTAAAGTGTGAAGAGAGTTTCCTAAAGGATCCGAGAGGATGTCAACAACCTTTCTGCAAAAGCTTTCTAAAAGTCTTGCTGGCATTGCAAGAAATGTTTCATGGAAGACCTCATCTTTTTTCATCAGAGCTAGCTCTGTCACTTCGTCCTTTTCACCATGAATTCTTAGTCATAGGGGAGGTTTACCTCAAGAGAATGCAAATGTACCCCGTCTGGATATATTCTTATCTCATCTGACCTTTAAAGCTTTGTAATTTTGTTCATGAAATCTTATTTTTACCAATGTGATTAATGAATATTCCCCAGACTGATGAAAAAAGGTGGACCAAAAGGATAAGGATTAGTCACTATTTTTTTCTCAGAAATGTGGCAAATGCTAGAAAACATTTTCTTTAGAGCATTAATAAACTAAAAATGAAATAAACAAATATTGAAATAAAAATGATTTGGTCCAACCAGTAGGAAAGAAGCCTAACATAACCTAAGGCACTATCGTTCTTTCCAATGAAAGAAAATGATGATACGGTTGTACAAAAAATTGCCCATTTCTTTTCCATTGTACAAGTCTTTTTACTTTGATTGGTAATAAAATCAGGCTGCTAAGCCATTGGAAGGCAAAGCACCTTCAGAGCAGGTCAGAAGAAGTCTGGATTCAATTACTTAGAAGTGCTATTAATTTAACTTCTCTCTAGTATTTACAATATCTTTAAGTAAGATCCATTTCAAGTATCTTCTTTAGCAAATGCTCCTTCCTATCTGTACTTCAATCAAGCTAATGTAAATTTGCTTCAGACAAATCAATTTAGTTCTCGTAATGGGACATTAAGTATGTTTGATTTGATTGGAGCAATCAGATTCTTTTGAGGGTTAGGATTCCTGGTAAATTTGAAAGCGAGTATCAGTGATTGAAGACAGACACCAGACATTAGTTAAGGGTTTACGTAAACAACAAAATACTAGTTAAGAAGTTATATAAAAGTATAAAATAATTTGGTGGTTACATAAACAATGCAATAGACTGTAGGGGTGAAGTTCACAGTTTAGAATATTTGAAAAAATACTTCGACAAAAAGATAGTTTAATTAAGTCTTCTGATAAAAAGACCAACAGTGCTTCACATATTGACAAATGTTTAAAGATCGAATTATGCAAACTTTCAACCTCTGCGTGCCAAGCGACTGCAATTGTTTCTGATCTGCAAATTTGACAACCCATGAAACCGATATAAAAAATTACCTACCTGAAATATATATGATCCTTATCTTCGTAAATGCTTTTGAAAAAGATATGTTCATGGACAAATCATTATGCCAGAGAAATTTCTGCTGACACTTGCAGCGAAGTAAAAAGCAGTTATAGAGTAACACAGATTAGATCCTGGGGTATGTTTCATAGATGAAAAGTTCCACTTTCTCCATTAAAAATCTCTTAATGTTATTTCATAGTGTCATTAAATCCATAGATACGTCCCAGAAACAAAACACCTGCAATATTGCTTAATCAGAAAATTTTGATGTAGCATCTCATTCACTTATTGTGAATCAATGATCTAGCGAGATCCTGAGTTGTGAATGATACAGAGCATCACTCATTCTATGATGGGGGTGCTGGGTTGTGAGGTAATGTGAGGGCTAGCGGAGTTGTTTGTTTCTGGGTCTGCCCATAGTGGTTGTTTCCTTTGGAATTAATGATGAAATATCTCATTTAATTTAATTAATATGTGTTCTGATTTAATTGGTATTTTACAATTGAATCTGATGTGAGGTATATTGATTGTCTATTGATACCAAAGCTTTAAAAAAGATCAGATCTCTGGTACAAGAAATTAATGACATATCAATGCATACCTGATATTTGCTACCTCCACTCCATTGGTATAGTCATGGACTTAATGCTTATGGAACGTTGAGTAGCATGAATTTCCGCAGTTATTGCAGCCTTGACATAGCCACAATGGGGATAGGAGAGGAAGTCCTGTGCGTCAAGGAAGATTATGTCAGTGTTTTGCACAAAAACAATTACAAGGCCATCTGCACGTTAGCGCTAACATTCTGTCCTGTTGTAATGAAGAAAATCATTTTCTGTAACCCAGAAATTGATTAAATCATTTTCACCGTCAGTGGTTTCTCAAGTCGATACATTGATCATGATCATCTGCTTTTGTCAGATATTTCCCACTGTGTGCACAATTTATCTGCATTTTCCTCCAATTTCCTCCAATTTAAACTTGTCAAAATCTCTGCAGCTGATGAGTTATTCAGTTTTGAGTTCATTAGTTTCTGTCAGTAAAGAGAGACACATTTTTGTGATGAATTGAAAGATGATTGTTCTTCCAGGGTTGTAAACAAGTTTTTGATTTTAGGATGGCTATTAAAGCCCCACTGTATTGAATCTGAAAAACGCAAATCATCGCCGCGATTCTTGACGTCAGTGCACGACGTCACGACGTGTAAAATGTACTGCGCTCCATCTGAATACATTAGAGCCCTCCCTGCAGATTTTTTCATTGTTTGCTGAAAACTAGGCCTTGATTCTCGGAAATACGCATCAGGCAGGCATTTTGGGGACCTTCACGATACTATGAGACCTCGACCAGCATTCTCCCAACACTTTGAAAATCCAGTAAAATTCAATACTGTGGGGCTTTAACATTATAAAGACAGATGGCAGTGAAAATATGAATAATTGCCCTCTCCTTAACCTCCTGGTAAAAAAGGAACACTGTCATATCGAGAATAGACAAAGAATGTTATCTCCAGTCAGCTCATTTTCATAGACATTGACGTTTGATGCAGTGAGTTTATAGATGTATTTTTCTGACTTTTCCGTATCCCTTGCAACAGGTTTTCAACAATCAAGCTACCAACATTGATTGCAAAGAAAAGCAATTCCTTGCCTTCAATCAGTTCCAACAAGACGCCTGATTGAACATGTTTTCCTACCGTATTCCCTCATTAGTGGTCTATCTTTTTGTAATGTACTGCCAGTCTGGCATTCAGGAAGGGAAGTTTTGATCAACATCTTATCAGCCTCTGTGTTTTCACCAAGAAAGATATTGTGAATACATTTTTTGTCAAGATTGATATAATGAAGAACAAATACTGCCCTATAATCAAGCTGAGGAATGGTTGGTGGCAGTCAGTCAGGTACTGAAATCACAGTTCTTTGAATGGAGATATATCTCAGAGATGTTTATATACCTTGTTTGTATGCAGATGAGATGCTATGCAGAGATGCAAGATTTAGCTAAGTTGCTCAAACTCTTATCGTGGTGGCTTACCATAATGCTGCTCATGAGAAAAGAGACCCCTTTAGCATTAAGGCCAACTGACCGAGCCATTTGGCCAAGTTGTACTTCCTTGTCAACAGCCAACTCCCGTATCCAGCTCATGTTGCTTGTTCTATATAAAGTGGAAGCCAAACCAAACAAACCTCTCAGAAATGACTTGGCCAATCATTTCCACCCACTCATGTTGTGCTCCTTGGTAATGCACTCCAATAATGATTTTGAGAAAAATCAATGAAGGACCAAACCTGGTCATTATGCTGAAAAAGAAGGCTAGTTGATGTGGATGAGAAAAAGCAATTGACTTTGTTAATGCTAGGTCTCAACTGAAGAGTACTTCCTGAAGGTCAAGGGAAATTCACAGTTGCCCAAGTGTTATTGTGCCCTAATTGACAGAAAACTACACAGTTTGAATGTGTTCCGGAACTCAACTTGTGTTTCTACTTTTGCTTGAAGTAAAATTTACTTCACACTAGGCCCCCTACTTTAAAAAAAGTCCATCTTTGATTCTTTCTCTGTAAAATAATATGGTTTTAACCCCAAAAAGAATGTAGGGGTTCTCTGATGATGGGAAGGACGTCAAAAAGAATGTAGCGATTCTCTGATTATGGGAAGGACGTCATTCTTGAACACTGCGGTATTGAGTCTTCATAGTGGCGTCATTGGCTGATATTTTTAGCAACAAATCAACAGCCGCCTGAGGTCCCAATTAGTGACAACCGACGTTAAGTGACGCTCTTTGATCGTAACTGGGATAGGAAAAAATCAAAAAAATTGGGCCGTAGTTGCAATGGTTCCTATCCTTGATACATCACAATTTCCATATCAATGTCAGGAAATGCTAGATTGAGATTGTGTAGATGTTCTACAAATGTTTGATGGGCATTTAAACAGTGTATGCCTTTGAAGTTGGCAGTCTCTTCTTTCTTCTGATAGCATGACAGTCCTTTGATCTTTTTTGTCAGTTGTTGGTCCACCTGCCTTGTCTCGATCTCCTATCAGGTTGGCCTGTTACACTGGCAGGTTATTAGCTTATCATATGTGGGGGATTTTCAGGGGCCTCGTGGACCTGGAAAAAAAATCTAACAGCAGTGATGGACCATTTTTTTCCATGACAACCAGGTCATGTGATCTACCAAATAGATGCTTGTAACACAGGTACATCAAGCCGATCATGCTAAACATAAATCCATCCATAGACCATAATTCAAACCTCTCTTGTGTTTGTATGAAGGAAGAGCGACACGACCCTCTGTTCACTACACCATCCCATGGTAGGTCCATGTACTTGCCTTACCTGATTTCTTGGAATGGTGACAGTACAACACCATCCCCACGGCAGTCTCCTCTCAACCCGTGTCCCATTTCAAGTGGTGTGACTGCCGCTGGTGGTGTTCCATTAAGGCTCGATCTCTTCTGTGATCAACAGGTTTCTCTTGCAGATCAATCTTCGCAGTGACAGCAAACCTTTTCAGCTCTGTAGTTGTGGCGACTGCCATTTTCTCACTAGCCTCACCCTGAACTCGGTCAAACTAATCTCTCGTAATCATGGAGGATGAATTGGAGTGAAATAATTGAAACTCCATTAACTCCCAGACACCAAGATCTTCAGAAGTGAGGAGGATTCTGTTTTGTTCCAACAATTGCTTTGCTTACAAAACACTTTTTGACAGCCTGCAGCTCCCTCTCTCTGTGCCATTTCATAAGCTCATACCTCATAGCCATGACAATCAAGAGTCTTTGCCAGAGATATCGGGTTTCATATTTTCACTTAGTATTACCTACCTCGGAGGCTCTTCTAGTGATACCACACCTGGTTATTAAAATGCCCAGTTCGGTTGTTTCCTGTGCTATATGTATCAAAATGCTTCCTCTCCAGCTTCTCCATTAGGGATTCACCTTCAACATCCGTCCATGTCTTCCTGTAATTCTAGCCAGGGGCTGAATATGAAATTATTGGAAGTGTATATATGTGTCTCTGTGTTGCCGCAATCCTGGTCTTTTTCTTTTGATGGCTTGGGTTTGGACAATAGCTTGGCCCAGTGGTCGTTGTTGTCGCTGACAATTCATGACTGCTTGATTTAGAAGCATCTTTTTTCCAGTCTGTAAGGATAGTAGGCCTACTACATTACACTGATAAGAATTGATGATGTTTACAACATCTTGTGATGCCTTTATGAAGGAGCAACAGTTTTCCCCCGAGCCCAGCAAGTCATGCTCCCTCAAGCTTAGTGGCTGAGGTGTGCGGTTAGAAAATAAACATCCCCTGTTCAGTATCCCAGTGATGGCATTTGACAGGATGAGAATAATGATTTCCCTTGAGCAGAATAATGCATAATGTTTTGGACCATAATGTCCATTTTATGTAAAAACAAGCTACCAGATTTGAATGGTGGTGCCATCACGTATTTGCGATTTTGACAGCTTGTGTCTCTTCAACACTTGTATTCATGGCTAACACGTGGGGGTCTGGAGTCACTTATGTACAAAAGTATGTACATGTACATAATTTTTTTAATTCGCTTTCCCTGAACAATAGCTCATGTACATGTAGTACATGAGCTATTGTTCAGGGAAAGCGAATTAAAAAAAATTATGTACATGTACATACTTTTACCATTTTACAGACTTAAAATTATTATCGAAAATTTCTTCCTTGGAGGTAATAGAAAAGATGTTCATGTAACAGAAAAGATGTTCAATATGTAAATGCACAACCCTATGGAATTTCAATATGTTGGAACAATAAAGACATTTGCTGATTTCCAGAGATTAAGTACCCATGAATTAGATGCCTGGATGCATTAAATTTCTCGGATTGTTGTCGATTGTAGAGAGTTAAATGAATACCGAGACCTGAACTTACTTCAAAGTGCAATAATTTACGAGGCGTGATCATTGCACTAATTCCAACATAAACATGCCTTTAATCTGAAAATTCTAGCCAGGGGCTGAATATGAAATTATTGGAAGTGTATATATGTGTCTCTGTGTTGCCGCAATCCTGGTCTTTTTCTTTTGATGGCTTGGCTTTGGACAATAGCTTGGCCCAGTGGTCGTTGTTATCGCTGACAATTCATGACTGCTTGATTTAGAAGCATCTTTTTTCCAGTCTGTAAGGATAATACTTCATTACTGATAAGAATTGATGATGTTTACAGCATCTTATGATGCCTTTAAGGAGCAACAGTTTTCCTTCAAATCCAGCAAGTTACGCTCCCCCTAGCTTTGTAGCTGAGGTATGGAGTTAGATCCCCTGTTCACTATCCCAGTGATGGCATTTGACAGGATGAGAATAGTGATTTCCCTTGAGCAGAATAATGCATAATGTTTTGGACCATAATGTCCATTTTATGTAAAAACAAGCTATCAGATATGAATGGTGGTGCCATCACGTATTTGCGATTTTGACAGCTTGTGTCTCTTCAACACTTGTATTCATGGCTAACACGTGGGGGTCTGGAGTCACTTACATGAGCTATTTGTTCAGGGAAAGCGAATTAAAAAATTATGTACATGTACATGTAAAGTCTGGCAACATCTATCTTTGACCTAATGGAATGCGGAAGCTAGGAAATTGATCGTTGGATTTTCCACGGACCCTTTAATCACACGCGGCTATTAAGTGACTGGTGGACAACACGAACAATCGGGGAACGACCACAAGTGATCGACCGGCATGATTATAAACCGCAAAGCTCTGTCACATTACATGACTTCCGCATTCCATTAGGTCGAAGATAGATGTTGCCAGACTTTACATACTTTTACCATTTTACAGACTTAAAATTGTTATCGAAAATTTCTTCCTTGGAGGTAACAGAAAAGATGTTCATGTAACAGAAAAGATGTTCATGTAAATGCACAACCCTATGGAATTTCAATATGTTGAAACAATAAAGACATTTGCTGATTTCCAAAGACCCATGAATTAGATGCTTGGTTTCATTCATTAAATTTCTCGGGATTGTTGTCGATTGTAGAGAGTTAAATGAATTCTGAGACCTGAACTTACTTCAAAGTGCAATAATTTACGAGGCGTGATCATTGCACTAATTCCAACATAAAGATGCCTTTAATCTGAAATATTGAACATCTGCGGGTTGAAAATTGCCCATTTGAATCCAACTCGGATTAAAATTGTAGCAATTTTGTTTGATGTGTACGTGGGTTGGTTTTATTTTTGAAGATGAAGTGTGGGTGTTGAGGCAGATGGTATACATATTTTAAACCGAACACTTGCAAAACATGCTTGAGGCGAGGGTAATCATTTTGGGTATGTGCTTTTTCCTATCAAAACATTAAAACATCATTTTTCTCCTTTTAATTTCCACAAAGGAATGTTACAATGCTCAGCTTAAAATGGATGATACCTGGGAAGATAGAATTTTGAGGAGGAAAGTGAGGTTTATACTAAAAATAGGGGGTGCATACTTTTTTCAAAGTAAAAGCTTTACCAGCCTTATTCATTTCACCGATGGTGTATGCTAATATCACCAGTAAATGTTGCACAATAGTTCTGAGGACTTTGCTTCAGGCACTTTTCTGTAAAAGCTGCTGTATTTTTAACAGTGTTGATAGTCGTTGACGGACAAAATGTCATATTACTGGCCTGAAGATGGAAGTGCCTGGTTTGGGTAGTTTCGAAGACACTCACAAAACACTTACTGTGGCAACAAAGGAAGTTTTCTCATTGAGGCATTTACTTTTCTGATAGCACACACTGCAGGCATCCGTGTGCTTGTTAATGGGCATAATGGAAAGGAAATGGTTTCCCTCTTCTTTGTGTTGAATAGTGTCTGCTGAAAGGTTGACGAGAAATTTCTTGCATTTTCTCACTCCATCACTCAGCGAACATCATGTCTTAAGGCAGTTTTCTAAAAGTCGGAAATGAGCAAAGTTCCTCAATTGAGACTATACAGTGTCTGAATCCAACATATTATACCAGTAATTCATGTCAACCCAACTGAGTTCAACATGAGAGGTCGATATTTCTGACCAAAATTCTACCTGATCCACAGAGCAATAGATACTACACAGCTTACACTGTATTTTGATAAAATTGTCAATATATTTTACAGAAGAGAACATTTCAAGACAATTTACGACCATAAAGCATGTTTTCTGCCTGGAATAATGAGCCATTTGACACGTTTCTCCAAGGACACTCATAAATGTTGTGTGGGTGGGAATGTGTCTTTCCGTCAACTAATGATTTGTCATCTTGCTTTGATGACAGAATAAATATCTTGTACCTGATGCACCTGATGTGATCAAGTAGTTCAGCTCAGTGTAAGTTTGCCCATTTGACTTAATTTCTCCTGCGAAGAAGAGTACATTCGTTAATGTAGAATTCTGGTCAACTCATGCTGAAACATGGACATTGAAATTCAACTTGCAGGTGGGAATTCCAGTTGAATATCATTTTCTATAATGATGACAATTTAAATGACACCCTTCAAATGGCAATGCAAGAGTGATAAAAATGTAATAATTATTCAGAAACTCATGCTGGTCCTGGCGCTGTTTTATCAGTGATGCGGTGCACCCTTAATGAATTCTGCCTTGAACATCCTCCGATTGCAGAGTCCTTCATACTCATGGACTAATGATGCAGGTCATCGGAGGGTATTTGCCTTGATCTCCACTCTCATGTTTCGCTCAGACACTGTTCAGTTGCGTGCAAGTGCATCTCTGTCATGACTATTTTCCCGCATCTGTTCTCTCTAGTCATCGTTGAACTAAAGCTGCTCTTTACCTTGTCCCTTGCCAAGTATGATAGTGCCTCACGAGGTCGTTTGGCCATCAAGGGTGGCAATTTATGCCTCGGGGAATGCATGCAGACTCTCCTCGTGTCAGATGAAGAGAGATACCCTTTGGCAGAACAGCCTTGTCGAGATCCGGCAGTCGGAAGTTCAAAGTGAATTATTGAGTGAACGAAATGACACTCATTCGATGATAACTTCATTAGAATGCGAGAAAAGGCATTAATGATTGCATTAAAATATCCCATCAGGTTTAATTTCCATCTTTGAATCAATTAGCCATTTCTGATGTTACTGCCAACTCTGTTTGAACAGCTTCCTTTGGGGTTCATTGCCTCAGCTTTTCAGGCAGGTCACAGCTTCGTTGCTTATGACTTTTTCGGTGTAAAGATATTCCACGCTTTTTCACCTAGTTCATTCCTATCTTTTTTCTTTCAGAAGTACTTTTCATCAGAAACTGAAAATCTTGCTTCACTCTAACAAAAGCAGTTGGCTGGTATTCATAAAAGTTAGCAAATGCTTTTACTTAAGATTTGTACAGTGAGGTCCAATGTAAATGTACCACAAAACATGAAGTAAAAGCATTTGCTAGCTTTTATGAATACCAGCCATTGTTTTGGCAGTATCTCCTAGGTCAAAATCAGGGTATCTGAAAGCATCCATTAAAACATTTCAATCTTGAGTGTGAACATTTCATTATTTTTCAAAACTTCCTAATGCAACTGAATTCTAGCCTTGAAAGTTTAGCCACTTAATTTTGATTAATGAATAGCTCTTCAGTGGAATTAAAAAGGAAGGTGATTCTGCTGTCGTCAATTATTCATTCACGCTTGTCAAAGTAAATTTTTTGAGTAGTGGAGTTTTGCTCCTCCAAGACATGCGCTTCATGTGGGCGTTAATGCAGGTCTTTTCATCTGTCCGTGCCCACTGATTGAAGGATGATACATGTATAAGAGATGTCACTTGACGTATGTCATGCGGCAACTGAGCGCACACTTCCGTTTTCCAGATTCTTCACCTTAAGAATCTTGTTCACAATGACCCTGTGGGCTGCTGGTCTGATCATAGAAAATCCTGTCACTGAAAAAGGCAGGTTAAAGGATTTCATAATAATTGTTGAATTTTTGAGCTGTTCCTTCAACAAATCCTTGTGTGAATTTCGTATTTCTGTTTTTCCACTTCTGTAGATAACATCTCAGGCCTAGTAATATTGGATTAGAAAGAGTGGCACCAAGTATGGGAGACACACCTATTATTGCAAATTCTCTTTTCTGTGTGCTTGCCTGAGTGGGTGCCTGTCAGAATGTAAGTGTAGAGAGGTGGCTTTTAGTCAGAAGACTGGATTGCCTCTTTGGGAAGATCTTGCTGACAATGCCATCTTGTACTGAGTCCTAGAACCAAAGGTCTGATTTTGCAGTCAATTTCAGTGACGCCATCTATCCACTTTCGGAACGTATACTTGATATTTCACCCCAGTTTAGTTAGCCTTATGCTGTATCCAATACAGATCAAAAGTGATGTCCACCGTTTGGCATATCACAGGTGGTCTGGGTGGCATCAGCTCCAGTATTCAACTACATGTATGTAATTTGCAAAATCCATATCATCTTGTGTCATTCCCCCTGTCATTCTCGTCCTTGTTGGTAGTGGATAGATCTTTTATTTACAGCCATATCATCAGTGATGTCCACATTGTCAACCTTTCCAAAAAAAATTATTACCTGGCAATTCTTTTATTATTTGTTACAAATCCTGAACTTGGCCTTATCAACAGAGTGCAGGATGCGTAATGTGATCTTGTTGCTGTGGAAAATGTGAGCATCCCTGGGCATTTTTCAAAAGTACAGTTAAATATCCTGACATTGTGTCTGGAATTTAAGCCAGCGGTTATAGTTTAACGAGATAAAATCCTGATCATTACAGATTTCATGAATGTCAATTAGATTGTGGTGCTCTCAGTAACAATTAAATGAATGGCATTTGGTTAGTTTTCGATGGCAAGGATTACTGAGGGCTTTAGGATATTCAAGTTGTTGGGCGATCAATATCTGAGATGGTAATATAAACGTAATGGATTGTTTGGGTGCAATGGATTTGTCATTTTGTACCTTGAAGAAAGAAGCCTTTTGGATGTTGGAAGCAATACGGAGGTTGAGAATTCACATCGCAAATGAGAACGAGGAGCGATTGACTCTTTGTAAATGAGGTCAGGGAAAGAGTCATGATTGTTGTCGATTCTTGAACCTTAGCACAAAGGCCAGCTACATCATCCTGGTGGTAATGAACGAGCTCGCCTGTTGAAGTATGGTAGTACGTGTAGTACATGTGAGGAAAAATTCATGAATTTCTGATAATCCTTTGTAAAGAAATGAACAGCTACATCACGAACCGGGCGGACCTTCTGCTTCGTAGTCCATCGTTCACCGTCCATCATTGCCTGAGCTAAAAGACGTGACTCCCTAGCTTGTCCTTGTATCCTAAAATTTGCATCTTCTTTCGCTGGCCAGTGTTTATACCCATCAGGAGACCTATCAGGGTTAGTGTTTACTTTGACAATCCACCACAGCAAGTTTTGAGCACATCCTTTAGATCACGTCGGAATTTTTGTCCACCCGCGATGAAATACAAGTAAAAATTGACTGCAAAATTGGAGAGCCATAGTTTAGTAAAAAGCCAAAACTGTAGGTCATAACGTGCTGACCAATAAGGGTCAGTCATATCATATGATGAAGTGACAACATCATTGACACGTTTTGGACTTGAGCATACAAAATATGCTGATGTTGTCAACAACAGCATAGCTGTTAAATTAGGTTCCTTAGTTGGCTTCCTTGAAGTGGATTCCATCTTTTGCCTTCGCTGTCCAGCCCGTTTTATGGTGAAAATAATAATACTATTACAAACAATCATGATGGAAAAGGGGACTATTGTGCCCATGATCAGTATGTATGTATGATAGAAATGTTCAACCCATCGTGCTTGAGGAAAATCAAGGATTACATTTCCATTTGGTGGATCTGGCACTGCGTAGTAAAAAAATGCTTGAATATGGAAAATGACATGGAATACAAATGTTGCTCCCATGATCTTGAGCGTTCTCTTTGTTGTACATATAGAAGCAGCTTTCATGGGGAAGGTGACAGCAATGGTCCGGTCGATACTCATTTCGGCTAAGAATAGGCCAGATGAGATACCAAAAGCATCACCGATGTAGAAAGCAAAGCTGAAACGGAGATTTTGAGACATAAATCATCTAAATTTTCTTTCGAAAATCTGGTATCCTATCCAGTCCAGTGGTTTCAATGTCTTGAGACAGAATTTGGAACTGAAATGTTCCTGAATGAATGAGTTCACAACATTTGGCTGCAAAGATGAAATCATCCAGATTTTGTTGAATAAGGTGGATGAAGACACAACCTTGCAAATTTTATTCTTTGGCTGCTGCGTTGTCAGTATGACAGCACCAGCAAAGTGACAGAGAACACTGGCATATCCGTCCTCCATGTTGCAGGCCAGTTTTTCATTTCTGTGCCTGATCAAAGGGAGGAATCGCACTGGCTTGTTTGTTAGGGTGAAGGAGTTCGTCACTTCGGCAATCACAGCGCACTTTCATCAAAACTTGATCGGCTGCTAAGCTTTCTGCGCAGTTATCACCTGAAAGTGCTGAACTGGAAGGCAGAACCTTTGATGGTACTGCCTTGCATTACATGCACTACCCATTTACATGCACGTCTTATTGGAGAAAGAATGGTACGTTTTCACTCTGTGCTGTTCCTCCTCTCTTTGCTGAAATCGCCCCTCCCTCACTTTGTCCCAGACCCTTCTCAAGACAAATGTGAAAGTCATGTGAAACTTCGTGACTTGAAATTTGAAGCACACAGCAGCAGACTGGTACAAAGCAATGAAGATTAGCCTGTATGCCCTGGAGGTCGGTGATCTTGTTCCTTGCATGATACGAGTTTTTCTTTGAAACTTGAATTGAATTCAATGACAAATCTCTACCTACCTTATCAATGGCAAGTTTCTTTCAGAGTCTTCAAGAAGACCCCGGATTACCAGCAGGTTGTTGATCAGTTCATTTACTAAAACCACAGAATCAACCAATGCCAGACCTGCCATGTACACACATGTAGTGAAGTGACGGTTGTTCTTCTTGGTTGTGACGAGTAAAGACAACGTGTTTCCAATCAGACCAGCAAAAACAATAAAATAGACTGGCCATTTGCTTATGATATCTGTTGCAAGGGCCAATTCTGGATAGGTTCTTACAGTTATATTACTTGACCCTCCCATAATTCCTTTAAATCAATGGAATTCCACTAAATGTTGCAGAACAAAAGACCTTTAGACGGAAAACTAGTTCAGCATCAACGGCAAGTGCATCAGATGAGGTTCAGGTATGAGACAGTTCAAGCCTCTTCTGTATTTCGATTGCAGTTTCTTTACAATAGAATATGTTTCAGACTTTGCGTTCCTTGGTCACTTGCTCATGCCTTGAGATCATTGCATTGCAGCTGCTTTGTCAAGGTGTGGTGGGAAAATATTCTGGCTCTGAAATCGGCGTTAGTGAATATGAAGTTGAAATGCACACTTGTAGTCCGTAGTTGAAGAAAGTTTCCTTGGATTCCAACGGAAAGAATTAGAAGTCTTGATCCTGTGTGATCCGTGATTTCAATCGTGGTGAAATAATGAAGTGTGATTGATGATCTGAATTCTGAAAACCATGGCAGCTGCATTTGGTGTTTGAACTCTTGAACCTCAGCACAACAGCCACCTCATCATCTGCATATTATGAATGAATGAGGATGAATGAGCTGACAGTTATGTTAATAAAAGGACATATGAAGCATTGATCATGAGTAGAAGGTGTATACTGTTTCAATCATGTATTTTGTTTCAATCATGTCATAGGAATCCTTGTTTTGACAGGTCTTGGGAAATTTAATGTAACTTATTTTATTAAAACGACCTTGAAAATTGTATCAAATTACAATTATTATAAACTTGATGAAAGAAATGAAACATGGGGCACTACTAGCTATGAGGTGTTCAAGGAATATTACAAGAATGAACAAAAACAACCCACTTTATTTTTAGTAAAATAAGCCTTTTAATATCATTGAAGAAAATCAAATAGAAATCAGGGGCCATATTCATAAAAACTTGCCAGCTTATTTTGTTGCTAGTTGTGAAGGGTAAAGTGGGACAATTCTAGCCCCGGTACAGTTTTAGCCCCTGAGTATACATCTCCATCCAATGCTGGCCATTTTTACACTCAGCGGAAAGAACTGTACTGGTGCTAGAATTGTACCACTTTACTCTACATTGGCCTGTACAAACTGGCCACTTTAGCTGGTAACTAGGCCTAGCAAGATTTTAGGAATATGGCCCAAGTCTGATAATAACTTCACATGAGTTGTTACTCGAGTTGAATCAAAACTGTATGGGCCTTGCTGATCAAACAGCAATTTAAGATGTCCATTGCCGTGACCAGGTAAAAATACTGTGTCACAAGCCAATGGTTGGACCCATCAGTTTAAGGATACCTGGGAGTGTTAAAGGGCTACTTTTGTATGCTCCAGTCTTAGTATTGAGTGGAGCAAGTTTTGAACACGTCCTTCAGATCACGTCGAAATTTCTGTCCACCAGCAAGGAAATACAAATAAAAATTCACAGAAAAATTGGCGAGCCATACCTCATTACAAATCCAAAACTGTAGCGAATAACGTGTTGACCAATAAGGATTAGTCATGTCATATGATGAACTGACAAGATCATTGACACGTTTTGGACTTGAGCATACCGCATAAACTGATGATGTCAACAACAGCATTGCAGTTAAATTTGGTTCCTTTACTGGTTTCCTTTGAAGGGATTCCATCTTCTTCCTTTGCTGTCCAGCTCGTTTTATGGTGAATATTATGATACTGTTGCATACAAATATTATGGATAAGGGGATTATTGTGCCCATCGCTAATATGGATGAATAATAGAAAGATTCGGCCCATCGTGCTTGAGGAAAATCAAGAATCACGTTTCCGTTTGGTGGATCTGGTACTTGATAGTAAAAAATTGCCTGGATATTGAAAACGGCTTGGAAAAGGCATGTTGCTCCCATGATCTTGAGCGTTCTCTTTGTTGTACATATAGAAGCGGCTTTCATGGGGAAAATGACGGCAATAGTCCGGTCTATACTCATTTGGGCTAAAAACAGACCAGACGTGATGGCGAAAGTGTCAGCAATGTAAAAACAGAGGCTGTAAAAGAGGTCATAAAAGATAAATCCCTGACGAGAATGGAAAGGAATGCTCTAAGGCTGAACTGACAAAATCTTAATATGACTAAAATTGACTTCCATGAAATATCTTTTAAAAAACTTATGTCTTGCACCACTGCATCCAAACCCGAACAGGGAGAGAGTTCAACAGCCTGGAAGCCATACAACGAGACCCTTTTGAACGTTTAATGGCACGAAGCCCTGGATGTTCGGAGGGCCAAAGCCTGCGGATGGTCTTACCCTCAAGTAGGGCCCACCATGTCCTCCTGATGTATGGTCTTATGAACAATCAAGATGACTTAGGTTACTGAATTACCAAGGGCAAGCAGTGCTCTTCCTTTAAAACAGGGGTAATAGAACCAGCTCTTCATCCACCTGAGAAGTCTTGCAGCTGCATTTTAGCTTGGAGCCGTAAAGTCTTAGTCAGGCAGATCAATAAACAGGCCATTTTGAAAGTCAAGACGGGAAGTGGTTCGGGTCGGGCATTTACGATGCTGCCTATAGGTCCCTGCAGCCTATAGGTCCCTGCATTATCTTTCTTTGCCTAATGTGAGCTTTTTGGAAAAAAATTGTGTGCTGTTTGTGAAGTCGATTAAATACTTCTACCTACCTTATCAACAACACATCCCTTTCAGAATTTTCAAGAAGACCCTGGACTACCAGTATGGTGTGTATTGTTTCGTTTACTAAAACCACAGAATCAACTGTGGCCAAACCTGCCATGTATACACACGTACTGAAGTGGCGGTTGCTCTTTTTACTTGTGACGAGTAAAGACAATGTGTTTCCAATAAGGCCAGCGAAAACAATGAAATAGACTGGCCATTTGCTTATGATATCTATTCCAAGTTCCATTCCTGGAAAGTTTCTCATAGCAGTCGTATTCCTTGACCATGCCATCATTCCTTGAACTCCACAGAAAGTAAATGTACAATACAATTAAATGGGCCTAGGCCTATCAGTGCGAAAAGTGTTATGAAAGGAAACCCTGCTCAGCATCAATGACAAGTGCATCGGATGAAATGTAAACTGTAGTATTTTGAATGTGTCTAGGCTTTCTGCTCCTTAGTCACTCTCGTGCTTGGAGATCAAGGTGAATTTCCAAGAGAAGACTTCGAAGATCAGATAAGTTGTGACGGTAGTCTGTAGTTTCCGGAAAGCTGGAATGCTGGAAAGTATGTTGGAAAGCTGGAAAGTGTGGGGAATTCCAAAGGTTCAGTATAAAATCTGGAATATCCCGATGGAACGTTCTTGGTGGTGTTTGAAGTTACTGAAAACGCAGCATTGAAGTTTTATTGAAGTTTTATTGAAGGCCTACCCAACGATGATATCAGGTTAATGTGTGTGACCCAGACTGACAACCTGCAACACAGAATAGGAAGGAGGTACACAGCGTTTTTGGTTCGCCCCACTTGTAGTACACAGTAAGATGAAACCATCTGACCTCTGCAATTGAGATTACTAGTATCTGTGTGTGACCTGCATATCACTTCAGTTCACCTAGGCCTGACATGAGAGCATGGGTGTCATCATACGAGAACTGGTGGTTGTTTTGGAGTTGATGTTAGCATGATGTGTTGATGACTGATGCCAAATGCGAGGGTCTGAGGGTCCGAGTCCGGTAGAAAGCTACGTCTTCACCTTTAGAAACCCGTTATTTATGCAAATACACATTCAGTGGAAGAAAGCCTGCAGGCTTCACACATGTCATATCCTGTTTCCCTGTCTGATATCACCTTGTTCAACTGGGTGTCTATAAAATGAGAACTGAGCAAATGGCACTTGGCCCAGAAAGGCAATCTTTCGGTTTTATCGAGTATCGGGCAGATGGGGGTTAGGATTTGGGGTTTGGTTGAAAGTGAGTGATCACCAGCTTTATATACAGCACAAAAAAATGACAAAAAGTGATCAATTAATGGATTTAATGAACTTTCCATACTTTCCGGTACTTTCCATATTTCCAGGTTTCCAGCTTTCCAGCATTCCGGAAACTACAGACTACCAGTTGTGACACACAACTTGCTTTTAGATTCATGCTGAAACAATCTGTTGCAGGGTTGGGAAGAAATGGTGGCACTGAAATCTGAACAGTTAGTAAGATGTAGAAAAATGCACTTGGAGTTTGTGTCCCAAGTTGATGATCAGTTCTTTTGATTCCAATGAAAAGAATTCGCAGTCTTGAGTCCATATGATCGATGATTTTAATCTTGCATGGTGAAATGATGAAGTTCGACTATTGATAATGCATCTGCATGCCCTGATAGCTGCTGGTGTTTCCAAATCTTGAACTTCAAGCACAATGTGCATGCCAGCTACTGCATGGATGGTGATAAATGAGCTGGGTTGTTGAATTATTATAGTCATTCACATATGTTGTATATTTCATATCAAGAGTGTCATATAAAGTCATCTTCTGAGAACCGTTTGGTAACTTAATATGACTCATCGTGTTTCATTAAAACGTCTTTGGAAATTGAATCCGATTGTGATCATTGAAAAAATAGATCAGGTACACTTTGGATGCTGCAAACGCAATGGATTTCATTTTGTTTTCTTGGAACAAAGAATCGACTGAGGTTCAGTCGACGACTTGGGCATGGTTTTAAAGCTGAATGGCAGAATTCTGAGAACAGAGGGTTTTCTAATACAAGTCTACGCCTACGAGAGAATTGTTTCTTGAAGTAACTTTATTAAAATGCCACACCTGTTTCACACACAAATACCGTACACACAACAAAACATGGGCTGAAATCTACGGTGGCCCAAACATGCCATGTATATATTTTTGTCCACATTAAAATATTCTGAACATTATTGTATTTTTTCTCGAATTTCCACCCGGGTGGAAAGTATTTTCACCCGGGTGGAAAGTATTCTCACCCGGGTCACCGGTGGAAAGTATTCTCACCCGGGTGGAAAGTCTTTTCACCCGGGTGGAAAGTCTTTCCACCCGGGTGGAAAGTATTTTCACCCGGGTGGAAAGTATTTGGGTGGAAATACTTTCCACCCGGGTGAAAATACTTTCCACCCGGGTGGAAATACTTTCCACCCGGGTGAAAATACTTTCCACCCGGGTGAGAATACTTTCCACCCGGGTGGAAATACTTTCCACCCGGGTGAGAATACTTTCCACCCGGGTGGAAATACTTTCCACCCGGGTGAGAATACTTTCCACCCGGGTGAGAATACTTTCCACCCGGGTGAAAATACTTTCCACCTGGGTGGAAATACTTTCCACCCAGGTGAAAATACTTTCCACCCGGGTGAGAATACTTTCCACCCGGGTGAGAATACTTTCCACCCGGGTTCAGAATATTTTAATGTGGACAAAAATATATACATGGCATGTTTGGGCCACCGTAGAAATTGCCCTCAACGTACACAGTAAGATTACAATTTTTTTGTTTGCGCACAACACAAGTGAACCTGATATAACAAAAGTTTGTTACACCAGGGAGAAGATGTAACGAAATTAGTACCCGATGAAACAATTCTCCTAACTAGAATCAGTTGACCTTTCGAATCAAGTAGTGTGGTTGTGGTAGGTGGGTCAGGCTGGACGACTGCAAATTGTCAGCAACCCAATTGGTTGGCGGCAAATCAGTTGTACAAGTTTGCAGCAGTCGACAACACATGACTGCTCAGTTGTCTGACCATTCCTGCCTATAGGATAATTGTTGTACATGTACGTAGCAGCAAGCAATACAGCATATGCATTTCTACAAACCCATAAGTCAAGGAAAACTTTGGGTGTTAGTGTTTTAGTGTTGACAATCTACTGGAGCATGTTCTGCACACGTCCTTTAGATCACGTCGAAATTTTTGTCCACCGGCAAGGAAATACAGATAAAAATTAACAGAAAAATTCGTAAGCCATATTTCATTACAAATCCAAAACTGTAGTGTATGACGTGTGGACCAATATGGATTAGTCATGTCATATGTTGAACCGACAACATCATTGATGCGTTTTGGACTTGAGCATACCGCATAAACTGATGATGTCAACAACAGATCCTTTCAGTTGCCAGTACTGTGAACATTTCCAAGGGGGTTGGACTTGCCTGACTTGATATTGAATGGAACTGTTACTGTTACCCATGTGTAATTTGGGCAGATGCATGCTTTATGAATATGACCCTTAATGTGTAAACCAAAATATGGTCACATGCATTTCTCTGTGACCCTTTGAAAATGACATCAGTTTATTTTATTTTTTGTTGAATGAGTTAATCCAAATAGCCTTTGGTGTCACCAGGTGCAGTGAAGCCCATTGGTTGCTCACTATCTTGTTGGGATAAACGGTGGCAAGAAAACTTCTTAACTCTAAAAAAATCAATGGATTCAAGCAAATTGTGGTTCCATTTGGCTGAACTCACAGCTCATATTCTCTTACTTGGTAACCTTCAAATCAATAGATGGACTGCATGATTTCAAAATTGGAACATTTTGAGGATTGGTCTTTGAGATACCACAGACTCTTGATTTGCGTAGCTTATTTAAATTGCTCATTTGCAATTTTCTATCAGAATAACTGCAAGTTTGGGTTTCAAATCTGGTTTGTTCAAAATTAACTGCAGCACTATCTTGACACTAATAGCTTTGAAATTTGTACCAAAGCTAGTTTGTGCATTTTTCTGATGAACTCTCATTGCCTTATATTGCCAGATCACTCTTGTCCTGTTCAAGAAACTTGCATGTTTGCAAGTTTGTCCCACATGTCCATCAAATTAGCATTTGAATTGCAAAATCACATACCGGTACTTCTGTGATCAGTACTTTGGTTAAAGCATTGATTAGCTGGGGAACTGGTTGAATAAAACAAACAACAAAATATCACAAAGATGGAACTCAAACACATTTTATTATCAATATTGCGTAGTAAAGTTCAGTTAGATATTTGCCATGTTTTGATCACGAAACATAAGACAACGAAGACCAAACCGCTTTTATCACATGCACAATTTACAAAACATGGTTCCTAGTGAAGAGGTATGTCTGATCCGAACGTTCCTGCTGAAGCCATAAGTCAATAGGATTGGAGTCTACGTCGTATTATTTCTCTTTGGTTGGAGAGTGATAGCATGCAGCTAAGGAGACACCCTGAGCATATCAGTGATGCCTGCAGTTGGTTGTCAAAATGACCCTGAACAAAATGGTATGACTGTTCCCCTGGCCTTGGTCAGGGAATTCTGCCTCATGATCTATTTCATAACATATCCACTCCTAGTTGGAGTTGGAGCTGTATATGTATATGAGGTCAAACCATTCTTGGGTTTGCCAACACGGTACCAGCCATGAGCATCTGTATTTGGATTTTGGCAGCAAGACCCCACTAACCAAACATTTTTCTTTCTGTCCTATTTTCCAATGGTGCAAACTGTTACCTGTGGTAATTCACCAGCACGAGCAATTTTCAATGTAATAGTCACTTTGAAGATGTCATACATGACATCCCCTAAATAACTCAACACAGATACTAGTATATTTTCACAAAGTTGGTTCCAGACCTATCTAGTTTTCATCATTGCCAGAAAACTACATACTGAAAGGTTGCTTGAGGGTGTGATTTCTTACCAAAAAAAATAATTAAAAAATGGTGCAGAAAATATTCAATGCCTGGGGCATTATCTCTACTAGGCCCATTGTGGGTAGATCACATAATGTGACCTTCAATCACCGGGTTCTACATAAGAACAGAACATAATTTTATAAGGACAGCACAGTCCTGGTAACTTAAGTGTTCTCGCTTAGTAAAATTTCAGTGAAACTTAGTGAAGATTTTGCCAAAGACCCCAGGGTACCTTCATTGCTTTAGTGGAAGTGGGTCTACTATTTAAAAAAATGGTGCATTTTGTCAGAAAAGTGAAGTGACGTAAACAATTACAAAATGTCATGGAAAACATCAGTCTGTAGCATTTTAACTCAAAACAAAGGAAAGCGATAATGTGTAAATTTTTAAAAATCTTTTAGCTGTTTCTTTTCACCTAATTAATGATGAACATGAAGAAGCCCATTGCTGTCCATGGTAGATTCACTTTTCTACTCTGAATATCAATATCTCTGGAGGCCAGTCCTGAAAATAACCCTACACTAACCATGAACTCAAATGTCCCGCTATGTCAAGTATTAAAGTATTGCCACATTATTATTTGATATTTTCATGAGGAAACTGAACAATAATTCCTTTTCTTCATGTTTGTGCTGGTGAACAGGTGATCACAAAAATCATTGGAGAATTCCTCAGGTGAGAGTAAAATCAAGTTTCAAGCAACATACATATACAGTATATTAGTTTTGGCCTCCGTGACTTTCAAGTTAAAATGCTGTTTTGTTTATATAAAGGTATATACTGCTCCTGTTTCTCTCCCTCAAACAACTCCACAATTCCCCTGCATTGTGTTTACAGTGAGGTATAAATGAAATTCCATCCAATACTTGTTTCCTGCTGGTTGCAGTTTCACGAAAAAGAACACTGTCAACAAAGTGTCAAACAAACCAAAATTTTTCAATTCAGGGTTAGGCCTTTTATTGGTATGTCAATCCAGGTTGAAGCATGAACTCATCCTAACAAGCAGTTTCTCTGAAAGTATCAGTGGGGTTAACTTCAACTTCTCGATGTGATTGATTAGACGAGTTTTCTGTATGTCCTGTTGTACCTGCTGATGCAGTGGTATAGTGTCCATTAAATGTTGCTTTATAGATTTTTTTCGTTCGCCATGGTTTGCACATAAGTAGACTGATAAATGCAAGTCGGAAATTCCGGTTGAAAACTGTGTAAATGATTGGATTTATCGTTGATGAGATATATCCAAACCACAGGAATGCAGTGAGCAATTTTCCATCAAACACACATATAGAACATAGGGGCATAGTAATATTCACAATAAAAAATGGGGCCCAACAAATGACGAACAACCCAAACATGATCCCGAGAACCTTTGCAGCTTTCTGTTCAGTTTTCACAATATTTTCTCGCTCCCGCCGTTCAAGCGCATCCCGGCGTTGTAGCATCATTGTCGCCGCTTTAATCTTCATGCTGTGTTTCTGGACGAGACCCTTCAACCTAGGAACAGTCGTGTTATTTGGGGAGAGGGGTACAGATTGATCACTCGAGGTTGAGGCATGCCGACTGCGTTGTCCCTCCGTCGTGGCATTCATTGGGACAGTTGTATTAACGACACCCATTGATGAGGCATCAGGCATATTAGATTCTTTCATTTCCTTTGTCAGTGGTTCCATCTCACTAGGAAGTCCTGAACTCCTGTCATGGCTATGCAAACGACGTAGTGGTGGAATCGACCCATTTTGAGATTTTAGAAAAGTGGAATTCCTGAAGGGGTTCGCGTTCTGATGTAGTGGAGGTGGCGTAAGCTTATGGACTAATGGTGTCAAACCTTGTTTACTGCGTCGACTCATGGACCGGCGAATCATTGGAGCGCCTTCCTTGGAACTTTCACACTGTTTTGCCTTTTCATGCAGCAACCTTATTGTCAAAACATATGTCACCACCATTATCATCAAAGGTATAAAAAAGGCAGATATTGAGCCATAAATTATAAAATGAGGATTTGCTAGTGCGCATATCCCATCATTGAGAATATTTGCCTCGTCAACTATTCCTAACACAAATAACGGACTGGATATTGTAAATGCTAATAACCACACTAAGAATATCTTTACACCGACTACTCGCATGGATTTGTTTCGAGTTTTTAATGGAGACCGTATCCCAATGTAGCGATCCAATGAAATTGTGCTCATGTGGAGGATGGAGGAAGTGCAGAGAAGGACGTCACTCAGTGACCATATATTACACATCACCGGTCCAAGAGGCCAGTAACCTGCAAAGACAAGAAGGGAGAGAATGTCACAATCGGATAAGGAATGTCATGGTTTTCTCTAGGAGGACAAAATACCTGAAAATCTGTGTGACCTACAAACTGGAAAAATCAGAATAAAGAAAGTCTTCTTTCTATTGAGATGGTAATGACCTGTAACTGTAAATATCAAAGAAAAAATATTTTATGAAAATATCAGTGGAGTGTGACTTGAAAATCTAAATACTTGTTTGGCCAATCTTCCAGTAGCCTATAATCTGTGAAGTATTTGGAACATCATTAGGAAACTGATGTCTTGCTTCATAGAGTTCTGCCTAAACCTAAAATCAAAGCGAAGCAAAATTTATTATCTTGTCTCTAGGCACGTCCTTGCAATCTCTATTCATGGTTACATAACCAGCATTCACCTTAATCCTTAAAACAAAATGAATGAGACATACCTGAAAGCAACAATGAAGAAATACCATCAATAGCCTTAACAGTTCTGTTTGCTTGTGCTAGAGGGCTCTTGTGCATGACCACTTGTTGGCAAGTTTGCCTTCTCTACCTTAGTATTGTTTTTCTCCCCGTAGGAATATTTGAACTGAAATCCCCTTCATTTTTTCAGCATTTTGCATCACACATTGGTTTTGGAGGTATTTCAATAATACTGCAGCAGCACAACTCCAGAGATTTTGCTCATTTTTCTTCCCTCTATCAGAACTGACACTTGGGATGTAAAGAGCGCCAAACAGCCTAGCCTATCATTTCTTATGAATTATTTTTTTCATGGAGCGCTATCAGACGAATGCAATAGCAGACGTATTATTTCGTCATGTGGGCTGTTCCCGCTTTATCATCCTACCTCACACATCGGTGTCTGTCCACCCCCACTCGCCCAAATAAAAACATTGCATCCATGTTAGCAATTTCACACCTCATCAAACACTACATGGGAATTCAGGACTTGTCTTGTGCGGTGTCCAGGCACGGATCCAGCGTTGACAGAAAGGGGGGGCGTAGCTTGATGGAGGTGGCGGACAACGAACGCAGGAGCCCAAATGGGGGGTCTGGGGGTCCTCCCCCAGAAAAATTTGACAATTTAAGTGCTTTTAGATGCATTTTCCTGGCATCTGAGAGCAAAATACTCGAATTTTTTATGTGATTGAATTTTTCTTGCTAAAAAAAATCATTGCTCTGCCGAAAATAGGGGGGGCGTACGTCCCTTCCGCCCCCCTCTGGATCCGTGCCTGGTGTCTGTTCTTTCTGTGATGCCCAAAGCGCTAGAAATTCCCTGGTGTGAGTGTTTCACGAATAAATTCATCGATCACTCACTTCTGCAGCAACCAGTGAGTGTACAGTACAAAAAATAGTATTTTCCTGGCTTCATCCACGTGCTACTTCATTTGCTTTACTGTGCCTCCTTTCACGAAGGCCCATTACACAGCTCATTCATTAGCTTTAATGTCCACCCCCACATTACCCAGGCAGAAAACAATATCCAGATGGTGTGGACACAATTTCACACATCATTGGCCAATGTATTGGACCCTTACTCTATTATCAACAAGAACATCAAGTTGCTTTTGTCTTGCCTGTCGTTGTTGGGAGAAAGGGCGATAAGGCGATTTGAAATAAGTGGAGATATTAAGCTGTACTTTGATTTTTCTTATGTTCTGTTCATTATCAGCTCAATTTTAATACACTTTCTCACTTATGTAATTAAAAACTCCTGTCTTTTGTGGGTGTATCTTTAAAGTACATGTAGATGTACAGTGATGAAAAAATTAGGTCTCATTTTCAGATTGCTGGATAATGTCGTTGTACTTTTAGGAAAGAGCCTCAGCAGTGCAACATCAGCCCAATGAGACAAACCATGTACTGCTAGAATTCAGCAGTTCAATGTTTTTTGGTTTCTGTATTAACACTCATACATGTAACTCTGGTTTCAGTGGATGATGCTATTCTTTTGGCAGTGTATGAAAAAAGCATTGGCACAAAACAACATGCAAAAAAACAGACTGTATTTTTCGTGTCATTCTTTTATTCATATTGGCATGGCACTATGTTATATCCATTCCAACAGGCACTTGGACATCATCCATTTGGACACAATTTTTCACATCATTGAGCAAGATATCTGTTGTTTTTTCATTATGTAGCCAATGGATTCTGCATGAGATGTGACAAGTACAATGGAATATACTGTAGTATAAAAACTTCTCAGTGCTTCTATTAGAATTTATCCTATAATTGGTTTTACTTTCTTTTCAAAGGATAAGGAATTCCTCTGTTATGCTTTAGAGAACATTACAATAGTGGCTGCATCAATTTCGATAATATGACAAGGAAGATTTGAAACTCAGCCGCCTAGGGTGTTTCTAGCAAGTCACTTTTGTGCATTGTTTAAGTGGTTAAGAGGTGGAAATGAAGATAACTTCCAAAATTCTACTACATTTCCCTTCTTCTGTGTATTGTCATGAAATTTTAACCTCTCTTGATTGACAATAACAAGTTGTTTCCTCTGCAAAATGAATCTGTTCACAGTGTATTAGTTGCAGCAGGCACTCTGTTTACTCCGGGTCAAAATTCATAACTGACTGCACGCTCTTGATGAAGAGATTGAATTGTCCCCAAAAGAGGAGGTATTGTAATTCCAGCAACCGATATCTATTGGCTACGCTAAAAAAGCTTCTTCTTTGATCTCAAAATCTTGCTAGTCTTCTTATTAGATAAAGAACTGCAAATTTGATATGTTGGAAAAACCCTAGCTGTAGAAAACAAAATTACAGGGCGATGTTTACTGGCAATATGGAGACCAGAAGCATGATAATGAGAATTCAATAAAAATCACTCTGGTTGAAAACCCGACATCTACTTGGGGACAATGAGATTAATGCACAAGTGATACTTGAAGCAGTTTAGGGTGTCGAGAGCACCTCATTGATGCGTGAAGGGCTATTTAGGCACGGGTAGTGAGTCTTCACCATCAGAAATTTATATTACGGTACTTGAAAACAATGTACCAGTAAGTTTATAGGAATGGAAATGACAGGTTTTGACATGAATGGTTGATGATTGGAAGCCATATTCTCTATCCCAGCAAAAATGGTAAATAAATGAACACTGAACCATCGCCCTTTAAACTTTCAGCCAGGAAGTCTGATACACCATCAATCAAATTAAATTCTTGTATTTCTGGCTGTGCTTCCTTCATACACACCAGTTATTTCATGATAAAGAAAAAACACAATTGCAATTTCTGACTAAAATTTTGATCATCACGTACAGCCCCGTTCCAAACATTACAGTCATTTAATATTTGGCATCAATCTGGTTAATATTTCCCCTGTGACATGAATTACGTTCTGTGTGTCTAACCTTATTAGAAAGACCAAGCAGGTTATAAATACCTCCTGTAATTAGGAAGTAATCGACCTCAAAAGAAAAAGTGTTACAACCAGCCCCGGTCTCCCCTACAGTTAAATATCCTGACATTGTGTCTGGAATTTAAGCCAGCGGTTATAGTTTAACGAGATAAAATCCTGATCATTACAGATTTCATGAATGTCAATTAGATTGTGGTGCTCTCAGTAACAATTAAATAAATGGCATTTGGTTAGTTTTCGATGGCAAGGATTACTGAGGGCTTTAGGATATTCAAGTTGTTGGGCGATCAATATCTGAGATGGTAATATAAACGTAATGGATTGTTTGGGTGCAATGGATTTGTCATTTTGTACCTTGAAGAAAGAAGCCTTTTGGATGTGGGAAGCAATACGGAGGTTGAGAATTCACATCGCAAATGAGAACGAGGAGCGATTGACTCTTTGTAAATGAGGTCAGGGAAAGAGTCGTGATTATTGTCGATTCTTGAACCTTAGCACAACGGCCAGCTACATCATCCTGGTGGTAATGAACGAGCTCGCCTGTTGAAGTATGGTAATAGTAGCCTACATGTGAGGAAAAATTCATGAATTTCTGATAATCCTTTGTAAAGAAATGAACAGCTACATCATGAATCGGGGACCTTCTGCTTCGTAGCCCATCGTTCACCGTCCATCATTTTAGCCTGAGCTAAAAGACATGACTCCCCAGCTTGTCCTTGTATCCTAAAATTTGCATCTTCTTTTGCTGGCCAGTGTTAAGACCCATCAGCTTAAGGAGCTCTTAGGATTAGTGTTTTACTTCGACAGTCCACCACAGCAAGATTTGAGTACGTCCTTCAAGTCACGTCGGAATTTTTGTCCACCCGCAATGAAATACAAGTAAAAATTGACTGCAAAATTGGAGAGCCATAGTTTAGTAAAAAGCCAAAACTGTAGGTCATAACGTGCTGACCAATAAGGGTCAGTCATATCATATGATGAAGTGACTACATCATTGACACGTTTTGGACTTGAGCATACAAAATATGCTGATGTTGTCAACAACAGCATAGCTGTTAAATTAGGTTCCTTAGTTGGCTTTCTTGAAATGGATTCCATCTTTTGCCTTTGCTGTCCAGCCCGTTTTATGGTGAAAATAATGATACTATTACAAACAATCATGATGGAAAAGGGGACAATTGTGCCCATGATCAGTATGTATGTATGATAGAAATGTTCAACCCATCGTGCTTGAGGAAAATCAAGGATTACATTTCCATTTGGTGGATCTGGCACTGCGTAGTAAAAAAATGCTTGAATATGGAAAATGACGTGGAATACAAATGTTGCTCCCATGATCTTGAGCGTTCTCTTTGTTGTACATATTGAAGCAGCTTTCATGGGGAAGGTGACAGCAATGGTCCGGTCGATACTCATTTCGGCTAAGAATAGGCCAGATGAGATACCAAAAGCATCGCCGATGTAGAAAGCAAAGCTGAAAAGGAGATTTCGAGACATAAATCATCTAAACTTTCTTTCGAAAATCTGGTATCCTATCCAGTCCAGTGGTTTCAATGTCTTAAGACAGAATTTGAAACTGAAATGTTCCTGAATATGAGTTCACAACATTTGGCTGCAAAGATGAAATCGTCCAGATTTTGTTGAATAAGGTGGGTTAACCCACACAACCTTGCAAATTTTATTCTTTGGCTGCTGTGTTCTGTCAGTATGACAGCACCAGCAAAGTGACAGAGAACACTGGCATGTCCGTCCTCCATGTTGCAGGCCAGTTTTTCATTTCTGTGCCTGATCAAAGGGAGGAATCGCACTGGCTTGTTTGTTAGGGTGAAAGAGTTCGTCACTTCGGCAATCACAGCGCACTTTCATCAAAACTTGATGGGCTGCTAAGCTTTCTGCGCAGTTATCACCTGAAAGTGCTGAACTGAAAGGCAGAACCTTTGATGGTACTGCCTTGCATTACATGCACTACCCATTTACATGCACTTCTTATTGGAGAAAGAATGGTACGTTTTCACTCTGTGCTGTTCCTCCTTTCTTTGCGGAAATCGCCCCTCCCTCACTTTGTCCCAGACCCTTCTCAAGACAAATGTGAAAACCATGTGAAACTTCATAGTTGAAATTGAAGCACACAGCAGCAGACTGGTACAAAGCAATGAAGATTAGCATGTATGCCCTGGAGGTCGGTGATCTTGTTCCTTGCATGATACGAGTTTTTCTTTGAAACTTGAATTGAATTCAATGACAAATCTCTACCTACCTTATCAATGGCAAGTTTCTTTCAGAGTCTTCAAGAAGACCCCGGATTACCAGCAGGTTGTTGATCAGTTCATTTACTAAAACCACAGAATCAACCAATGCCAGACCTGCCATGTACACACATGTAGTGAAGTGACGGTTGCTCTTCTTGGTTGTGACGAGTAAAGACAACGTGTTTCCAATCAGACCAGCAAAAACAATAAAATAGACTGGCCATTTGCTTATGATATCTGTTGCAAGGGCCAATTCTGGATAGGTTCTTACAGTTATATTACTTGACTCTCCCATAATTCCTTTAAATCAATGGAATTCCACTAAATGTTGCAGAACAAAAGACCTTTAGACGGAAAACTTTTAGTTCAGCATCAATGACAAGTGCATCAGATGAGGTTCAGGTATGAGACAGTTCAAGCCTCTTCTGTATTTCGATTGCGATTTCTTTAAAACAGAATATGTTTCAGACTTTGCGTTCCTTGGTCACTTGCTCATGCCTTGAGATCATTGCATTGCAGCTGCTTTGTCAATGTGTGGTGGGAAAATATACTGGCTCTGAAATCGGCGTTAGTGAATATGCAGTTGAAATGCACACTTGTAGTCCGTAGTTGAAGAAAGTTTCCTTGGATTCCAACGGAAAGAATTAGAAGTCTTGATCCTGTGTGATCCGTGATTTCAATCGTGGTGAAATAATGAAGTGTGATTGATGATCTGAATTCTGAAAACCATGGCAGCTGCATTTGGTGTTTGAACTCTTGAACCTCAGCACAACAGCCACCTCATCATCTGCATATTATGAATGAATGAGGATGAATGAGCTGACAGTTATGTTAATAAAAGGACATATGAAGCATTGATCATGAGTAGAAGGTGTATACTGTTTCAATCATGTATTTTGTTTCAATCATGTCATAGGAATCCTTGTTTTGACAGGTCTTGGGAAATTTAATGTAACTTATTTTATTAAAACGACCTTGAAAATTGTATCAAATTACAATTATTATAAACTTGATGAAAGAAATGAAACATGGGGCACTACTAGCTATGAGGTGTTCAAGGAATATTACAAGAATGAACAAAAACAACCCACTTTATTTTTAGTAAAATAAGCCTTTTAATATCATTGAAGAAAATCAAATAGAAATCAGGGGCCATATTCATAAAAACTTGCCAGCTTATTTTGTTGCTAGTTGTGAAGGGTAAAGTGGGACAATTCTAGCCCCGGTACAGTTTTAGCCCCTGAGTATACATCTCCATCCAATGCTGGCCATTTTTACACTCAGCGGAAAGAACTGTACTGGTGCTAGAATTGTACCACTTTACTCTACATTGGCCTGTACAAACTGGCCACTTTAGCTGGTAACTAGGCCTAGCAAGATTTTAGGAATATGGCCCAAGTCTGATAATGGCCCGTATTCCAGAACCGTCCTTTATTCGGGCATTAGGCCGGCCTTTCANTTCACATGAGTTGTTACTCGAGTTGAATCAAAACTGTATGGGCCTTGCTGATCAAACAGCAATTTAAGATGTCCATTGCTGTGACCAGGTAAAAATACTGTGTCACAAGCCAATGGTTGGACCCATCAGTTTAAGGATACCTGGGAGTGTTAAAGGGCTGCTTTTATATGCTCCAGTCTTAGTGTTGAGTGGAGCAAGTTTTGAACACGTCCTTCAGATCACGTCGAAATTTCTGTCCACCAGCAAGGAAATACAAATAAAAATTAACTGAAAAATTCGCAAGCCATACTTCATTACAAATCCAAAACTGTAGCGAATAACGTGTGGACCAATAAGGATCAGTCATGTCGTATGATGAACTGACAAGATCATTGACACGTTTTGGACTTGAGCATACCGCATAAACTGATGATGTCAACAACAGCATAGCTGTTAAATTTGGTTCCTTTACTGGTTTCCTTTGAAGGGATTCCATCTTCTTCCTTTGCTGTCCAGCTCGTTTTATGGTGAATATTATGATACTGTTGCATACAAATATTATGGATAAGGGGATTATTGTGCCCATCGCTAATATGGATGAATAATAGAAAGATTCAGCCCATCGTGCTTGAGGAAAATCAAGAATCACGTTTCCGTTTGGTGGATCTGGTACTTGATAGTAAAATAGTGCCTGGATATTGAAAATGGCTTGGAAAAGGCATGTTGCTCCCATGATCTTGAGCGTTCTCTTTGTTGTACATAACGAAGCGGCTTTCATGGGGAAGATGACAGCAACAGTCCGGTCTATACTCATTTGGGCTAAAAACAGACCAGACGTGATGGCGAAAGTGTCAGCGATGTAAAAACAGAGGCTGTAAAAGAGGTCATAAAAGATAAATCCCTGACGAGAATGGAAAAGACATCTAATATGACTAAAATTGACTTCCATGAAATATCTTTTAAAAAACCTATGTCTTGCACCACTGCATCCACACCCGAACAGGGAGAGAGTTCAACAGCCTGGAAGCCATACAACGAGACCTCTTTTGAACGTTGAATGGCAAGAGGACCAAAGCCTACGGGATGGACTTACCACGTCCACGTAGGGCCCACCACGTCTTCCTGATGTATGGTCTTATGAACAATCAAGATGACGTACTGAATTACCAAAGGCAGTCAGTGCTCTTCCTTTAAAACAGGGGTAATAGAACCAGCTCTTCATCCACCTGAGAAGTCTTGCAGCTGTATTTTAGCTTGGAGCCGTAAAGTCTTAGTCAGGCAGATCAATAAACAGGCCATTTTGAAAGTCAAGACGGGAAGTGGTTCGGGTTGGGCATTTACGATGTTGCCTATAGATCCCTGCGTTATCTTTCTTTGCCTAATGTGAGTTTTTTTGAAAAAATTGTGTGCTGTTTGTGAAGTCGATTAAATACTTCTACCTACCTTATCAACAACACATCCCTTTCAGAATTTTCAAGAAGACCCTGGACTACCAGTATGGTGTGTATTGTTTCGTTTACTAAAACCACAGAATCAACTGTGGCCAAACCTGCCATGTATACACACGTACTGAAGTGGCGGTTGCTCTTTTTACTTGTGACGAGTAAAGACAATGTGTTTCCAATAAGGCCAGCGAAAACAATGAAATAGACTGGCCATTTGCTTATGATATCTATTCCAAGTTCCATTCCTGGAAAGTTTCTCATAGCAGTCGTATTCCTTGACCATGCCATCATTCCTTGAACTCCACAGAAAGTAAATGTACAATACAATTAAATGGGCCTAGGCCTATCAGTGCGAAAAATGTTATGAAATGAAACCCTGCTCAGCATCAATGACAAGTGCATCGGATGAAATGTAAACTGTAGTATTTTGAATGTGTCTATAGGCTTTCTGCTCCTTAGCCACTCTCGTGCTTGGAGATCAAGCTGAATTTCCAAGAGAAGACTTCGAAGATCAGATAAGTTGTGACACACAACTTGCTTTTAGATTCATGCTGAAACAATCTGTTACAGGGTTGGGAAGAAAGGTGGCACTGAAATCTGAACAGTCAGTAAGACGTAGAAAAATGCACTTGGAGTTTGTGTCCCAAGTTGTTGATTGGTTCTTTTGATTCCAATGAAAAGAATTCGCAGTCTTGAGTCCATATGATCGATTATTTTAATCTTGCATGGTGAAATGATGAACTTCAACTGTTGATAATGCATCTGCAAGCCCTGATAGCTGCTGATGTTTCCAAATCGTGAACTTCAAGCACAATGCCCATGCAGCTCTGCATGGATGGTGATAAATGAGCTGGGTTGTTGAATTATTATAGTCATTCACATATGTTGTATATTTCATATCAAGAGTGTCATATAAAGTCATCTTCTGAGAACCGTTTGGTAACTTAATATGACTCATCGTGTTTCATTAAAACGTCTTTGGAAATTGAATCCGATTGTGATCATTGAAAAAATAGATCAGGTACACTTTGAATGCTTCAAACACAATGGATTTCATTTTGTTTTCTTGGAACAAAGAATCGACTGGGATTCAGTCGACAACTTGGGCATGGTTTTAAAGCTGAACATGGCAGACTTCTGAGAACAGAGGTTCCAGTTGACCGTTTGAATCAAGTGGTGTGGTTGTGGTAGGTGGGTCAGGCTGGACGACTGCAAATTGTCAACAACCAAATTGGGTGCGGCAAATCAGTTGTTGGACAAGTTTGCAACAGTCGACAACACGTGACTGTTCAGTTGTTTGACCATTCGTGCCTATAGGATAATTGTTGTACGTAGCAAAATACAGCATTTGCATTCCAATAAACCCATAAGTTAAGGAAAACTTTGGGTGTTAGTGTTTTAGTGTTGACAATCTACTGGAGCATGTTCTGCACACGTCCTTTAGATCACGTCGAAATTTTTGTCCACCGGCAAGGAAATACAGATAAAAATTAACTGAAAAATTTGTAAGCCATATTTCATTACAAATCCAAAACTGTAGTGTATGACGTGTAGACCAGTATGGATTAGTCATGTCATATGTTGAACCGACAACATCATTGATGCGTTTTGGACTTGAGCATACCGCATAAACTGATGATGTCAACAACAGCATTGCAGTTAAATTTGGTTCCTTTACTGGTTTCCTTGGAAAAGATTCCATTTTCTTCCTTTGCTGTCCAGCCCGTTTTATGGTGATTATTATGATACTGTTGCATACAATTATGATGGAAAGGGGGGCTATTGTGCCCATCACTAATATGGATGAATGATAGAAAGATTCAACCCATCGTGCTTGCGGAAAATCAGGAATTACATTTCCATCTGGCGGATCTGGTACTTGATAGTAAATGAATGCTTGAATATGGAAGATGGCTTGGAAAAGCCATGTTGCTATCATAACCTTTAGTGCTCTTGTTGCTGTACACATTGAAGCAGCTTTCATTGGGAAGATGATGGCAATCGTCCGGTCTATACTCATTTCGGCTAAAAACAGGCCCGATGAGATGCCAAAAACGTCACCAATGTAGAAAGCGGAGCTGGAAAAGACACTTCGAAACATAATTCCTTGATCTGCACAAATCTTGGCTGGCATCATCTGTGTTTCTTTCCAGCATCTGGCAAGAAACACTGAGATTGGACAATTGCGAAAGTGTCACTCAGATGTTGAAAGCAAAGCCGTAAAAGAGACTTATTAAGACCTTGGGCCGTATTTTAGAACGTTCCTTAACATTAAGGTCCACCTTAAATCTGTTGTTCTCGATGGTTTTACAATAGACTATAGGTCAACCTTAACGTTAAGAACGTTCTAAAACACGACCCCTTGGCCCGTATTTTCAAATGTTCCTTAACATTAAGGTCCACCTTAAGTCTGTTGTTCTCGATGGTTTTACAATAGATTTAAGGTCGACCTTAACGTTAAGGAACGTTCTAAAATATGACCCATAAATTCCTGATGGAGAAATCAACTTGGAAAGATGCTGCCGTGCAAAACTTCTACTGCATTCACATGCAGATACTGATCTCTGCCTACCTTAAGAACAGCAAGTTTCTTTCCGAATTTTCAAGAACGCCCTGGATTACCAGTATTGTATGGATGGTTTCTGTTCCTAATATCACAGAATCGACTATCGCCAATCCTGCCATGTACACACATGTACTGAAGTGGCGGTTGCTTTTTTTGCTTGTGACCAGTAAAGACATTGCATTTCCAATAAGGCCTGCTACAACAATAAAATAGACGGGCCATTTGCTTATGATGTCTATTCCGAGTTCCATTCCTGGATAGGTTCTTATTGTAGTTGTATTCCTTGACTTCGCCATGAGCAATGATTTCGCTCGACATCGAATGATGAAGGTTGACCGCTGACCTTGATTCTGTGTAAACTGGCTGCTGCTGCTGCTGCTCCTTCTGGTCTTTTCCCAACTCTTAAAACCTAATTTTAAGCACAACACTCTGCTACACAGTCGGTGGCAAAAATGAGCTAGCATGTTGAATTGTGACAAAAGTACGTAAAAATGTGTATTATGTGTTTTGTATCGTCATGTCATCTGAAACTTTTGAAAAGCCCATTTGAAACTTATACATGTAACTGATACTTAGATAGAGTGGATTGTTTTTCCTCAGTCATACTGAAGTTCCAGGTATCAGCTAACAGAGTTTTTTATGTCCATTTGTCTCAACTGTGCTGTTAAGTTGACAGATACTGGATACTCTGCCACAACTTATTGCACATGCACATGTACAAATCGGATGAACCCCTCAAACATGTAAATTTCATGGCCAATTGAAAAATGTTGGTACCAAAATTTTCTCCTGGGCAAGCTTCTTGACCATTGCCAACTTTTCATTATTTGATCCATCCTCGCACCCAGGTCTTCACAACCGCTCCTCTTCTCACGCTTGGTGCATTGAGGAGGGGTGTGACCTTAAATGACCTGGGATTCTCAGGATGTATTTGATCAGGACACAAGCCAAATTCCCTGGAAGTGAGTAAGAAATAAAAGTATGGAATTTTGCATGAATTTTTCAATTGCTCAAATTTTGAGAAAATATCTTTTCTTAAAATTTTCTTAAAATGACATGACATTTTGTCTGATTTTTTTGGGCGATACTCCCGATTTGAGAAATTGAAAATAAAAATTCGCATAAAATTCAAAAATTTCCCAATTCTTATTTTCCACTTTTATTTCTTACTCCTCTTCTGGATGACAATCAGACATCCAATGAGGGAACAATGGAAGAATGCATTGGACCTCCTAGACATATTTTGGTTACTCTTCCACTGCAGTGCTGTGGCACTTCCTCCTGCCATACAGATTTTCCTTTTAGCCTGTATTGAAAAAAATAAGAAAAACGATTGTATCTTTCAATCACAAATATGGACATTCTTTATTACAATCTATATCATATAAATAGCCAATCATATCTAACAATTTGATCACATGGTTTATATAATATGTAAAAATAACCTCTGTAAAACCATTTACATGCACATACCATCTGCTTCGGTAAAATCATTTACATTATTTCCCAACTGATACAAACATGACAAGGTTTACTTGGATAAACATATGTTTCTGAATGATACTTTAGTTTACACATTAAGAGGTCTGTCTTAGAAACTTACCAAAAATATTCAGGCATAATGGATGACATGTCACATGGAGCAAATGAGTTGTCCTTTCAGTTGCCAGTACTGTGAACATTTCCAAGGGGGTTGGACTTGCCTGACTTGATATTGAATGGAACTGTTACTGTTACCCATGTGTATATTGGGCAGATGCATGCTTTATGAATATGGCCCTTAATGTGTAAACCAAAATATGGTCACATGCATTTCTCTGTGACCCTTTGAAAATGACATCAGTTTATTTTATTTTTTGTTGAATGAGTTAATCCAAATAGCCTTTGATGTCACCAGGTGCAGTGAAGCCCATTGGTTGCTCACTATCTTGTTGAGATAAACGGTGGCAAGAAATCAATGCATTCAAGCTAATTGTGGTACCATTTGGCTGAACTCACAGATATTCTCTTACTTGGTAACCTTGAAATGAATAGATGGATTGCATGATTTCAAAATTGGAACATTTTGAGGATTGGTCTTTGAGATACCACAGACTTGGTTTGCGTAGCTTATTTAAATTGCTCATTTGCAATTCGTTATCAGAATCACTGCAAGTTTGGTTTCAAATCGGGTTTGTTCAAAATTAACTGCAGCACTATCTTGACACTAATAGCTTTGAAATTTATACCAAAGATAGTTTGTGCATTTTTCTGATGAACTCTCATTGGCTTATATTGCCAAATCACTCATTGTCCTGTTCAAGAAACTTGCATGATCAAGTTTGTCCCACATGTCCATCAAATTAGCATTTGAATTGCAAAATCACCTACTTCTGTGATCAGTAATTCGGTTAAAGCATTGATTAGCTGGGGAACTGGTTGAATAAAACAAACAACAAAATATCACAAAGATGGAACTCAAACACATTTTATTATCAATGTTGCGTAGTAAAGTTCAGTTAGATATTTGCCATGTTTTGATCACAAAACATAAGACAACGAAGACCAAACCGCTTTTATCACATGCACAATTTACAAAACGTGGTTCCTAGTGAAGAGGTATGTCTGATCCGAACGTTCCTGCTGAAGCCATAAGTCAACAGGATTAGAGTCTACGTCGTATTATTTCTCTTTGGTTGGAGAGTGATAGCATGCAGCTAAGGTGACACCCTGAGCATATCAGTGATGCCTGCAGTTGGTTGTCAAAATGACCCCTGAACAAAATGGTATGACTGTTCCCCTGGCCTTGGTCAGGGAATTCTGCCTCATGATCTATTTCATAACAGATCCACTCCTATTTGGAGTTGGAGCTACATGTATATGTATATGAGGTCAAACCATTCTTGGCTTTGCCAACACAGTACCAGCCATGAGCATCTGTATTTGGATTTTGACAGCAAGACCCCACTAACCAAACATTTTTTCTTTCTGTCCTATTTTCCAATGGTGCAAACTGTTATCTGTGGTAATTCACCAGCACGATTAATTTTCAATGTAATAGTCACTTTGAAGATGTCATACTTACATGACATCCCCTAGATAACTCAACACAGATATATTTTCACAAAGTTGGTTCCAGACCTATCTAGTTTTCATCATTGCCAGAAAACTAGATACTGAAAGGTTGCTTGAGGGTGTGATTTCTTACCAAAAAATAATAAAAAAATGGTGCAGAAAATATTCAATGCCAAGGGCATTATCTCTACTAGGCCCATTTTGGGTAGATCACATAATGTGACCTTTCAATCACCGGGTTCTACATAAGAACAGAACATAATTTTATAAGAACAGCACAGTCCTGGTAACTTCAGTGTTCTCGCTTAGTAAAAATTCAGTGAAACTTAGTGAAAATTTGTTATGCAAAAGACCCCAGGGTACCTTAAACATTGCTTTAGTGGAAGTGGGCCTACTATTTTTAAAAAATGATGCATTTTGTCAGAAAAGTGAAGTGACGTAAACAATTACAAAATGTCATGGAAAACATCAGTCTGTAGCATTTTAACTCAAAACAAAGGAAAGTGATAATGTGTAAATTTTCAAAAATCTTTTAGCTCTTTCTTTTCACCTAATTAATGATGAACATGAAGAAGCCCATTGCTGTCCATGGTAGATTCACTTTTCTACTCTGGAGGCTGGTCCTGAAAATAACCCTACACTAACCATGAATTCAAATGTCCCGCTACGTCAAGTAAGTATTGCCACATTATTATTTGATATTTTCATGAAGAAATTTTCATGAAGAAATTGAATTGAACAATAATTCCTTTTCTTCATGTTTGTGCTGGTGAACAGGTGATCACAAAATCATTGGAGAATTCCTCAGGTCAGAGTAAAATCAAGTTTCAAGCAACATACATATACAGTATATTAGTTTATTGGCCTCCGTGACTTTCAAGTTAAAATGCTGTTTTGTTTATATAAAGGTATAGTAAGTATTACTGCTCCTGTTTCTCTCCCTCAAGTCAAACAACTCCACAGTTCCCCTGCATTGTGTTTACAGTGAGGTATAAATGAAATTCCATCCACAACGGTGTCTTCCCATTTTGCCCTTTCCCAACTCACCCCCTAATGGTTATTGGTTAGGGTTAGCTACCAAATGGATTTACTACTTGTTACCACTACTTGTTTCCTGCTGGTTGCAGTTTCACGAAAAGAACACTGTCGACCAACTTTTCAAACAAACCAAAAGTTTTCACTTCAGGGTTGGGCCTTTTATTGGTATGTCAATCCAGGTTGAAGCATGAACTCATCCTAACAAGCAGTTTCTCTGAAAGTATCAGTGGGGTTAACTTCAACTTCTCGATGGGATTGATTAGATGAATTTTCTGTATGTCCTGTTGTACCTGCTGATGCAGTGGTATAGTGTCCATTAAATGTTGCTTTATAGATTTTTTTCGTTCGCCATGGTTTGCACATAAGTAGACTGATAAATGCAAGTCGGAAATTCCGGTTGAAAACTGTGTAAATGATTGGATTTATCGTTGATGAGATATATCCAAACCACAGGAATGCAGTGAGCAATTTTCCATCAAACACACATATAGAACATAGGGGCATAGTAATATTCACAATAAAAAATGGGGCCCAACAAATGACGAACAACCCAAACATGATCCCGAGAACCTTTGCAGCTTTTTGTTCAGTTTTCACAATATTTTCTCGCTCCCTCCGTTCAAGCGCATCCCTGCGTTGTAGCATCATTGTCGCCGCTTTAATCTTCATGCTGTGTTTCTGGACGAGACCCTTCAACCTAGGAACAGTCGTGTTATTTGGGGAGAGGGGTGCAGATTGGTCACTCGAGGTTGAGGCATGCCGACTGCGTTGTCCCTCCGTCGTGGCATTCATTGGGACAGTTGTATTAACGACACCCATTGATGAGGCATCAGGCATATTAGATTCTTTCATTTCCTTTGTCAATGGTTCCATCTCACTAGGAAGTCCTGAACTCCTGTCATGGCTATGCAAACGACGTAGTGGTGGAATCGACCCATTTTGAGATTTTAGAAAAGTGGAATTCCTGAAGGGGTTCGCGTTCTGATGTAGTGGAGGTGGCGTAAGCTTATGGACTAATGGTGTCAAACCTTGTTTACTGCGTCGACTCATGGACCGGCGAATCATTGGAGCGCCTTCCTTGGAACTTTCACACTGTTTTGCCTTTTCATGCAGCAACCTTATTGTCAAAACATATGTCACCACCATTATCATCAAAGGTATAAAAAAGGCAGATATTGAGCCATAAATTATAAAATGAGGATTTGCTAGTGCGCATATCCCATCATTGAGAATATTTGCCTCGTCAACTATTCCTAACACAAATAACGGACTGGATATTGTAAATGCTAATAACCACACTAAGAATATCTTTACACCGACTACTCGCATGGATTTGTTTCGAGTTTTTAATGGAGACCGTATCCCAATGTAGCGATCCAATGAAATTGTGCTCATGTGGAGGATGGAGGAAGTGCAGAGAAGGACGTCACTCAGTGACCATATATTACACATCACCGGTCCAAGAGGCCAGTAACCTGTAAAGACAAGAAGGGAGAGAATGTCACAATCGGATAAGGAATGTCATGGTTTTCTATAGGAGGACAAAATACCTGAAAACCTGTGTGACCTATAAACTGGAAAAATCAGAATTAAGAAAGTGTTCTTTTTATTGAGATGGTAATGACCTGTAACTGTAAATATGAAAGAAAAAATCTTGTATGAAAGTATCAGTATAGTGTGGCTAAATATTTTGTTGCCCCATCTTCCAGTAGCCTCTGAAAGAACAACGTGGAACTTCATTTGATGCCTTGCTTCATAGAATTCTGCCTAAACCTAAAATCAAAGAGAAGCAAAATTTACTATCTTGTCTCTAGGCACTTCCTTGCAATCTGTATTCATGGTTACATAACCAGCATTCACCTTAATCCTTAAAACAGTATGAATGGGACATACCTGAAAGCAACAAAGAAGAAATACCATCAATAGCCTGAACAGTTCTGTTTGCTTGTGCTAGAGGGCTCTTGTGCATGACCATTTGTTGGCAAGTTTGCCTTCTCTACCTTAGTATTGTTTTTCTCCCCGCTGTAGGAATACTTGAAGTGAAATCCCCTTAATTTTTTCAGCATTTTGTATCACACATTGGTTTTGGAGGTATTGCAATAATACTGCAGCAGCACAACTCCAGAGAATTTGCTCATTTTTCTTCCCTCTATCAGAACTGACACTTGGGATGTAAAGAGCGCCAAACAGCCTAACCTATCATTTCTTATGAATTTTTTTCATGGAGCGCTATCAGACGAATGCAATAGCAGACGTATTATTTCGTCATGTGGGCTGTTCTCACTTTATCTTCCTACCTCACACATCGGTGTCTGTCCACCCCACTCGCCAAAATAAAAACATTGCATCCATGTTAGCAATTTCACACCTCATCAAACACTACATGGGAATTCAGGACTTGTCTTGTGCGGTGTCTGTTCTTTCTGTGATGCCCAAAGCGCTAGAAATTCCCTGGTGTGAGTGTTTCACGAATAAATTCATCGATCACTTACTTCTGCAGCAACCAGTGAGTGTACAGTACAAAAAATAGTATTTTCCTGGCTTCATCCACGTGCTACTTCATTTGCTTTACTGTGCCTTCTTTCACGATGGCCCCTTACACAGCTCATTCATTAGCTTTAATGTCCACCCCCACATTACCCAGGCAGAAAACAATATCCAGATGGTGTGGACACAATTTCACACATCATTGGCCAATGTATTGGACCCTTACTCTATTATCAACAAGAACATCAAGTTGCTTCTGTCTTGCCTGTCGTTGTTGGGAGAAAGGGCGATAAGGCGATTTGAAATAAGTGGAGATATTAAGCTGTACTTTGATTTTTCTTATGTTCTGTTCATTATCAGCTCAATTTTAATACACTTTCTCACTTATGTAATTAAAAACTCCTGTCTTTTGTGGGTGTATCTTTAAAGTACATGTAGATGTACAGTGATGAAAAAATTAGGTCTCAATTTCAGATTGCTGGATAATGTCGTTGTACTTTTAGGAACGAGCCTCAACAGTGCAACATCAGCCCAATGAGACAAACCATGTACTGCTAGAGTTCAGTGTGGTGATTCAAACTGAAAATTATTTTATTCGTACGCGAAGTCGTTGATGCATAACTAATGGTGCTTGTAGCATTCGCAGTTCATCTGGTAAATGGAAGGGGTGACGGGTGATTACGTAATAAGCTGTCACCCCTTCTATTTGCCTAAACAACTGCAAAAATAGTCAACACGATTAGTTATGCATGAGTAAAATCGCGTACGAATAAAATAATTTTCAGTTTGAGTCACCACACTGGAGTTCAGCAGTTCAATGTTTTTTGGTTCCTGTAACACTCATACATGTACTGTGGTTTCAGTGGATGATGCTATTCTTTTGGCAGTGTATGAAAAACGCATTGGCACAAAACAACATGCAAAAAACAGATGTATTTTCCGTGTCATTCTTTTATTCATATTGGCATGGCACTATGTTGCATCCATTCCAACAAGCACTTGGACATCATCCATTTGGACACAATTTTTCACATCATTGAGCAAGATATCTGTTGTTTTTTCATTATGTAGCCGATGGATTCTGCATGAGATGTGACAAGTACAATGGAATATACTGTAGTATAAAAACTTCTCAGTGCTTCTATTAGAATTTATCCTATAATTGGTTTTACTTTCTTTTCAAAGGATAAGGAATTTCTCTGTTATGCTTTAGAGAACATTACAATAGTGGCTGCATCAATTTCGATAATATGACAAGGAAGATTTGAAACTCAGCCGCCTAGGGTGTTTCTAGCAAGTCACTTTTGTGCATTGTTTAAGTGGTTAAGAGGTGGAAATGAAGATAACTTCCAAAATTCTACTACATTTCCCTTCTTCTGTGTATTGTCATGAAATTTTAACCTCTCTTGATTGACAATAACAAGTTGTTTCCTCTGCAAAATGAATCTGTTCACAGTGTATTAGTTGCAGCAGGCACTCTGTTTACTCCGGGTCAATTCATAACTGACTGCACGCTCTTGATGAAGAGATTGAATTGTCCCCAAAAGAGGAGGTATTGTAATTCCAGCAACCGATATCTATTGGCTACGCTAAAAAAGCTTCTTCTTTGATCTCAAAATCTTGCTAGTCTTCTTATTAGATAAAGAACTGCAAATTTGATATGTTGGAAAAATCCTAGCTGTAGAAAACAAAATTACAGGGCGATGTTTACTGGCAATATGGAGACCAGAAGCATGATAATGAGAATTCAATAAAAATCACTCTGGTTGAAAACCCGACATCTACTTGGGGACAATGAGATTAATGCACAAGTGATACTTGAAGCAGTTTAGGGTGTCGAGAGCACCTCATTGATGCGTGAAGGGCTATTTAGGCACGGGTAGTGAGTCTTCACCATCAGAAATTTATATTACGGTACTTGAAAACAATGTACCAGTAAGTTTATAGGAATGGAAATGACAGGTTTTGACATGAATGGTTGATGATTGGAAGCCATATTCTCTATCCCAGCAAAAATGGTAAATAAATGAACACTGAACCATCGCCCTTTAAACTTTCAGCCAGGAAGTCTGATACACCATCAATCAAATTAAATTCTTGTATTTCTGGCTGTGCTTCCTTCATACACACCAGTTATTTCATGATAAAGAAAAAACACAATTGCAATTTCTGACTAAAATTTTGATCATCACGTACAGCCCCGTTCCAAACATTACAGTCATTTAATATTTGGCATCAATCTGGTTAATATTTCCCCTGTGACATGAATTACGTTCTGTGTGTCTAACCTTATTAGGTGAAATATAAATCTATGCCAAGAGTTTGACTTGTTGCTCATGATGACAAATACGCAATCAAATTGGGATCGTTTTCGTGCATTAATATGCCGTGATGAATTTGCCATGGCAACCAACCTGAACTAAAGCAAGAAGTCAAAGTATTCTCAAGGTGGAGCATGGGAAGCACACCGAGTTTTAGGGAGTTAACCCTTTCCATTCAACATGGTAACAATCTGAATGAATGCAAGTAGTCAGATTATTCTCATGGTGGTGTTGTTGTTGTCAAAGACCAGCTTCATCGCAAACTGGGCACACCCACATCTGCTCAGCTCTCCACCCTAACAACCACCGTAACGTGCCCAGACTAATGGTACCGGATATCACCTTGTTCATCCGTCTTCTGTCCCTTCCTTTCCATTCCTTCGTGCAGAGCCTCTCTTCACTCCATCCTCTACTGCCCTTTCCAGCGACTCGCTCTCCTCCTCATCTGCAACGTCCTTCAGTGCAATGAGCACCTCCGACTCGCCCATCTGTCTATACATGTAGTTTGTTCATGGGAATTTCACACTCAAAATATAGAGAGAGGGTTCATGTGGTTGATGCCGTGTGCTCGTCACCGTTCTATATCTCCACAAAATACCACATTTTCCTGACTGAGGACGAAGAGTTAAACCTGTATTGTAAGACAATTCCTCCCGCTGGAAACACTACCCTATCTTTTCCACCCTCTGCCTGGAGCTACGTGCGGTAGACATGATACCACCATCCAGATCAGCAACCACCGTCAGTAATATGAATCATGATAGTAATTGCCAAAGTGATCTTGATACCCCATAATCATGTGAATATGGCATCAAGGGTTTCTTACCAATTTGTTCTTGCCAGCAGAAACCAGCCAGAACACAAATGGGTGGTTCCCAACTTCCGCAGAAGCACATTTAATCATGCAAGACTGATATCTTTTAAAAAGAAGTCATTTCAGGTGTGCAAGAACCAACTGACGAAAAAAGAAGATTTCTCCACGACCAGCAAAAAGCCAGTATCATCGATGATATTACCATCGAAGTGTTCCTGAAAGAATGATTGCCAACCTATCCTGAAATGCATTAATCCTGGAGATTACTTGTGAAGAATTTCATACTGCTCGTCTGGGTGTCCTGATAAAATTGTCTGTTGTATAAAGCGGTGTATTGCAAATGTAAATGACTTGGCTCATCTTGGCTAAAATCAAATTGATGTCGTACCCCTGTAAATCTCCCCAAGATTACTTTTCGATCTCGTCGAATATCGTCAGCAGAATCGATGAAACTATTAACAAGAAAGATTGATAGAATATGGTAAAGATATGGTAAAACAGTGCCTCTTTTGATTAGAATGTTCAATTTTGCATGTACCTTAAAGCTAATGTGACAGACCTGTCGGCGCTGGCACTAGAAGTCCACATTGCTGCTCCTTGAATAGAAGATCTCGGTAGACTCAACATCATTGAACTGATGTATTGAGGATGACTCAGGCTGACTGGCAAACAGGACAAGGCCAGTTCTCATGGCCATGATAGCTTCCGCTGGAAACTCAAATTCTCCCCTACAGTGTCTCTGGTATTTGATTTTTGATTGGGAATGGTGGGGTATAAGATGGAAATAAATAAATTGTACTTGGATGACTTTACAAAATTATATGAAAACATCCTTCTTTACTTTCTCATTCAAAGTACAAATGATTTTGGCCTAAGGGAAACTGTTCAGCTGGAACAATGATACTAGTTATCAAGCCAGTATCATAACTTTCTGACTAATAAGTTGATTATAATGGTTTCCCTCTGGTCTTTAATTCCTACGAGATGACAAGAATGGTGGAAATCAATCATGGGTTGCAATGTTTTGTAAAGAGTTAAAGTAACCCTAGATTTCCGCCAGTCTAATTCAATTCCTGCCTTTAGCTGTGACTCCACTATGAAGGGAGCTGAGAGTACGGAAAACACTCTGATCGCATTAGGAATTCTACTACTGAGGGATTGTCGCTCTCCGACTGCATTAAGATTCCATTTAATTCTTTTTCGAAGCAATCTCCAGCTTTTCATGATACTGTACTTAAACTAAGCTGAGATGTAAAGTACGATCAGACGGTGAAGGATTAACGTTTTCATTGCAGAAATTGGAATTGTTGCCTCACTTGAGGACTGTAAAGGATGCTTCGATTGTAATCTGCCATTCTGCAGAAAAATGGTCCTATCTACTGTCAAAGTGCCTGTTTTCTGGAATTTAAGACAGATTAAAGGGTTGGGGCTTACAATAAACTTAAAATATACTCTTTGATTGAAGAGCGTGCTCAGTGAATTCAAATAGATTTCATCAGAGTGTAACTGCTGAACCAGGTTTGAATGATGCTTCTTAATTTCTCTCAAATGGAGATTGATTTAATCCATATTCAATGACAGTGGAAGAGATTGATTATAATACTAAGATGATATTGCCCATTCTTGATTTCAACTTAAATTGGCCTGTGTCTGTATGTGCTTAGGATGTTCACCAAAGGAAAATAATGTTGAATCTCGATCACTTTCAATTCATATACAAAATATATCGTTGGCTCTTTGTTGAAGGGTGTCACCAAACCACATAACTTTCAGCATTTTCCTCAAATCAGTTGTCGTTGAACATTTATTAGAAGAAACCTCAAGACCCAACGTAACTTTCAACACTTAGTGGTTGCTCCTGCCAGAGCAACGTGATATAATGAGAAAGGGCACTTAATGCATGATTTCGATATAAACAGCCTAGCTGCCAATATCTCTGCCCTAATAGTCGTTGACTGTCGCATTCAAATTGTATTTTGCCATTGTCAACAAGGTGTGATTATTGGATTGACGTCAGGAGAGAACAAAAATGTCCACTAAGTGATTTTTATAATACCATAATCAAGTTTTGATGGAGTTTTCCAATAATGTATTGGAAGCCTATACCAGGTTGCCATTTCTTGCTGCCTTTTTCAAGAATAGCTAAGATGTTTCAATCCAATGAAGTGAATTTTTGACAATATAATCCATGTTCGGTACATGTAGGTTGGTTACCACCGAGTTTCCAGTCATATTGAAGTCTACATTGAGTTTGCCATTCGGACTGGCAAGAAAATTACAGAAGTACTAGATCATTACAAGTTGATACAGTCGTTAACCGAATACATCCCAAGATATGTCACACAATAATATCATAACCCTGATATAAATCAAAAGCGTCAAGTCAAACGCCTTTAAAAATCACAAGAAATCCTTTAAGCATATTCTAATGATTAATAAGAGGAATGTTGTCAAGTATGATTATGAGATTTATGTCTATTCCTGTTGTAATTGCCATGCCATGAAATAGATATTTGCTTAATTAAGTGAAATATGGTTTATTGTGCATTATAGGATTATTTTTATGGCAATTGCATATGATCCTTGGAAGACGCTCGATATCCTTTTGGACTGAGGCCAGAGTTTTGCTTAATGGACTTATATAATCAATCACTCAGCAATCTACCCTCTGGAAGATGATATTTTAATCTTTGAACATTATCATCTCATTCTGACAAAGATACATAAGAGACCTTGCAGGATTGAAAGAGAATTTTAATATTTGATTTTAAATATGAAGGTAATTCATACTCAGTAATGGGGATCCCTATCTTGAAGGAGTAGACCAATTTGCCTTTTTCCTTGCCCAATCTAGTTATCCTCATGCAAGTGTTATTTTTCAAACTTCTACGGCATTTATTGGCCTCATGTTGGCATTTCATTTTGTTGTCTACAAGAAAATTGACAAATTGCTCAATTTACTCAAGACTTAGGACAATTTTTATTCTTTTTCCTTGAACATTAACAAAAAAATCCTTTTAGTATGCACAGCATGTGAAAATAAGTGAAGCATCAATGAAATTATATAGAAGTTTAATAATGCAGAGTCATTTACTATCAAAATGAATCTCTCAACCGCAACATTCCCACACAGTAATTTTCGTTCTGTTCCCACGTGATGATACTCTACCAGAATACATAATGAACATTATTTCTTATAACGTTCAAGGTTCCTCACAAATTTTAGGGCATGATTTAGAAGGCTGATGATGCTATATGTAGATGTAGGGAGTTGTTGCTGTACAAAAATGTATGTATTTCTAAATATTGCATCGAGTGCTGTGTGCTGAATGCAGAGGAATCATGGAGAATTGCTTTTGTTGATCATATGGGATCGATGGTCCCGTTGTGCAGTTTGGTGATAAATGGTGTAAAATATTCTAACTTTGGTTTATTCTCAGTGCAATCACTTGGGTTTGTTGCCTGTGTTAATGTGACTGTGTTTTGTGGAGGCATGCCAAATCATCCATTTCTTTCCTTGGTTAATCTTTCATTAACCGTGCATCTTTTAATCAGTCATATCATAAAGGAATCAAACCATAAAGGTTCAACTCGGATTTCAGAGATCACATTTTAAAACTCGAAATATTGTATGAAATCCTTTACGTATTCCATCAAAATTAGTCTTAAAATAAAGGTATTGACCCTGTCTATCGAACACCGTTTATTTCATTCGATTCGACGCAGTCATTCCTGAGATATTCGCTCCTAAAGCAAGAAAACCGGCCCAATTTCCATATTTCTCCATTTAAACGATGAGTTTACTGCAGTGCGGTTTCCTGTAGTATCCGCTAGATGGCAGTATAATGGCTCAACCTCGTCCTCGCAAGTTAGCTACCTGGTATGAGGATAATTGTTTCTATTTATATCACACATCAACGAGTGGTCTGCTGCGTGCGTTCACCCTATGGCATTACTCCTTTCTAAGCCTATCAGAAAAATTAGGGCGGTCCTAAGGAAGGCAGTGAGGGGAGTGAATGACAGGTCTTAAAATACCTCACAGCAAATAATAGCCTCAGGAAACCTTTTGTAGTAGTNCTAAATATTGCATTGAGTGCTGTGTGCTGAATACAGAGGAATCATGGTGGAGAATTGATTGTATTTTGCTTTTGTTGATCATGTGGAATCGATGGTCCTGTTGTGCAGTTTTGTGATAAATGGTGTAAAATATTCTAACTTTGGTTTATTCTCAGTGCAATCACTTGGGTTTGTTTCTGTGTTAATGTGACTGTGTTTTGTGGAGGCATGCCAAATCATCCATTTCTTTCCTTGGTTAATCTTTGATTAACCGTGCATCTTTTAATCAGTCATATAAATCAAAATGTCTTTTAATGACCCAAGGGTTAATTACATCTACTAATAGAGTTATGAAGATGACATTATAGGACATATTTCTTTATGGGAGAGTTCTCGATTATGAGAATGTCAGATGATCCTTCACCTTGACTACAGCAGAAATTGCTCTGGGTTAATAACTTGTTGGCCTTTTATAATCCGATCATTGTCTTACTGCACCTTGCTTGACATCCTGCCCAAATTCGAGGCCAAATAATGCCCCAGGGGCCTATTTAACCTCACAAGTAGAAATTCAAGATATTTCATCAGTGAATTTCAGCAAAACTCACAACCTCAGCTCCAAAGAAGTTGGTTTCACATCATTGCTTCTAGTGAACCATCTTTTGAGCATCCTGTACATTGCAGTAATAAAATCATAACACAACTGGATGAAAAGGAAACCTAGGAAAGCTGCGATCAAGCTTGTGTTGGCTTCAGAAATTCAATTTGTATAGAGAACCTTGGTGTCTACTACATGCAGGCAAAGTACATTGTTTTTTCCACTGTTGCATGTTGATCTCTTGTAAAGACACTTGTAAGGAAAAGGATGAGTTCCTGTTTTCACAGAAAAACATCTAAGTTTTGAATGGGGAACATTATGTACCTCAGTATTTGGAGGACGTATCCTGCATTAGTCGCACATCCTTTCAGCACAGCTGTTGTTCCCATGTCTGCTTAACATGGATCACAGATGATTAAAAATCGGTCGATGTCTGCCCTCACACTTTCTTATTGATCTTTTATATTGATTCTAATATCAATTCCATTGAATTTGTGGAGCATTTATAAAAATTGCTTGCGACTTGAAGTTCTTGGTTTTTCAACTATTGATCATTTGTACCTTGCAGCATAGGTTGGGCGAATTTTACCGATATTCCAATAGTTTGTATGCCTGAGCTTTCACCCTATAGGTTATTAATGCTGGCCAGATATTAGGGCATGGCTCACACTGGCTTTGAGTCTCATCTGGATTAATGTTGTCCGTTTTCGTGGCACCCACCCTACCCAGAATGATAGACTGTACAAATACAACATTAGCAGTTAAGGGCTTTATCCAGCCTTCTATTGATACTAAGTACATGTATGCTCAGATTGACTGTGAAATTGGCAGGATTTTTAAAAAAATTTTTGTGGATGAATTGAGGTAGCACCTATCTACTGCTACATGTAAGTAGCCTAGTTCTAACAATCGACCGTGAGCGATGGAAATGTTGGTGAGGCGTCGCCAGATAGTGGCCCTGAATTGACAGTCCCCAGGGGGGATGAAATATTAACAATAACAACTTATGTTGGCAGGAGGCTCTCAGGTTCCCTGGGATGGACTGCACTTCAGCTTAGCAGATCCCTAAAGACTTGATATATTGCTCTAGCTGTTGTACTGATGAATATTGCAGATGCTGATGGCTGCTTGCCAGTTTATGATTCAGAGAGTTACAGGTGTTAGCAGGATTGTGTTAAGTTTTACTTGGGGGGAGGGCTTTCATGTGGAGAGGTGCCTTCAAAAAGGGAACCTTGGAAAATATCAAATTGCCTATTAATATCTTGTATCCTTTAACGCTGTAGCAATAGAGTTGTGTATAACTTGAATTGATCAACCAAGTAAAGGCTATTTCAAGAAGAAAACAATGGCAGTTATGATTTTTTGCATAAAAAAGAAGGGTTATCTAGCCAAATAAGTACATTTAGGAGTGAAATCTTAAATGGTGATCAAGGAATTTGAGACCCTTATACCCCTTTCCTCTCAAAACAGAATATTCTTAATTCCAATGATCAGTGGCCTCTTTTGTATGCGTGACCAGTCTCGCTATCGACATTCCACCCGTTTATCACTGTTGTGTGACATGTTCTGCTCCTGTAGCTCGACTGGTCCGTGGTGAGACTAATCAGGCAATCCATGATTCATTGGTTTGACCCTTGATCAGGATGTCTACGTGTGAAACATGCCCACAAAATTGTCCTTTTCAGACATAACAAAGTTGCATGCCTGATCAGAATGATTGGCTCAGGAAGAAAATGCAATTGTACTTTACACTGCACTGTTCAAGTAGTTTTACATTATAAACATCTCCTTAAAGTAATGGCTCCATCCAGGGGTTGACGGGATCAGATCCTGGCGACGGGTGTGTGAGCTGTGTTGNTTGTCTGATCTTGTTAATAACTATAACAAATATCTCGATGCCCTTCAGCAAGTTCTTGTAAGAAGGCAGTTATAAGAAAAACATATGCAATTTACTTTTTTATTGACAAAATTTTTAACTTTTTGTATCTTTCAGCAAATTGCAAGGAAGTTATTACCTTTGAAATATTTGATCTTCCCACTTCCCTAAAGGATTGCTACCATAGATCATATTTCTTTGTCTGTTTTCAAATTAGAAGGATAGTTGTTATGCCGGAGGCCTTTATTGGTAATGGAATATGAGTATATAGGCAAATTCTTTATATCTTTGAAAGTACTTGTGGCATATCTCCTGTTAAAAAGAAAATCCCTCAAGTTCATCTGGTATCATTTCTTTTTTTCATGTGAATTCTAGTTGTCTGCTCCCTCAGAGCCAGGAATATAGCCAGATACGATGCATCTTTCAAACACTGGCTCTCTCAGGTGATTCCAATGTTGCCAAATATCCCTGGAAATATTGATATAAAATAGAAATCGGGTTTCTAAGGTGAAAGACATTGCTTCCTACCAGAATCGAACCCAAATAATGAGGAACCCGCACACTAACGTCACGACGAGGCGCTGCGAGCGTTTGTACCGAAGTCTCTGTTTTTCTAACGTTATTTCCATTTATTTCTGGCGTGAAAATAAACCATTTGTGTTGGCCGCCCAACAATAAAACTTACATCATCGTGTAGCAGATGAAATTTTCTTTTAATCTCATTCCTTTTTTCTTAAATGAAGAGATACAATGGCGATAAAAGCAACGTCTTTTGTGTCATTTTTCCTGTAGAAAAATGTACAGGCATTTTTTCATGACGCAACGTCAGCACCTAACATGACGTCAATGACACCTAAAATGACGTCAGTGACGTCGTTTCGGTACAAGCGCTCGCAGCGCCGACCTGTCGGTGAGCGGGTTCCCCATTGATATGCCGTTATTTTCCAAGCCATATCCTTCACATCAGACGATAAAGTTGTTGTTGCAAATATCACATGAAGCAGGTCGAGGCAACATGGGTGATTATCAGATTTCTGGTGATTATAGATATAAAATCAGATTATGAGATAAGTCCACTGGGTAGCAGATTTGGCGGTGTCTGTTTCCATGTCAGTGGTCAGGAGGTCTGGAAGCATTCGGTTGATGGCTGACCCTCGTGACCACTGATGGTTGATGGCCGACCCTCATGACCATTGGTGTCTGGTCAGGAAATATCATATGGCTGGGTAACTAGTTTACAACTGATTGCATTTCACTGGTCCTCCTCAGTTGATAGAAAATCGGCTGAGCCTTCACCTGTCAAGCATTTTTAACAGCCATTGTTGCTCATTTTCGGTTATTGCTTGTCTATCAACATTCTGCATCTTCAACGTGGTCCGTTAATGGTTGGAGCTAGCATGTGTCACAGTGGTGAATGAGATACCAGCAAAAATTAAATGGGCTGCAAATTCAAAATTAAATAAAAGCCGGGCATTCCACCTGCTTTTCACCACTTTCACTTCTATGTTGTATCTAAACTCCCAATTTCTTCTGCTTGCTGATCATGGATAGTCCTTTTAACAGTAATTGATTACCATGCACACTTTTTTACAACTTCTTGTTGGTCTTTCCTTAGGAATTCGTCTCACTTCCTCTTTCTTACTTTCGATTACCATTTTTCTGGGTATGAATGATTGAAAAGGCTAATTAGTTACAACTGTTGTGCAACTTGGCCTGTCGTGTTTTAGCATAAATGACTTCTGCAACATCCAGGCCCGATAAGTTGGTAAATTTTTGTGCAACACCTGGGTGATAGAGTAGGCCTAGGTGAGAAATGTAACATCAACCAAAGTTTGCCAATATGATTTCACCAAGTAAATCTTTCACAGGGACCTGATGATAACTTAAATATTCAGTGTGGAAAGTATTCTTTTTGGGTATGTGTTTGTGATGCTGCAACATTCGGCAAGATTTGAGAGTGAAGTAATCTGAGATTGTAAAAACTATGCGAGTAATTTCTCATGATAACTAAACATGATTAATCTTGGTTACATATCCTTCTCTCTCAAGTGTGGCAAGTGATAACACCCACAAATTTTTGATCATCATGTTGGGATGATAGAAAAAGATTCTAACTTCCAACTTCAAAGTTACCAGTTCTTTTTCTAACTGCCATTATTTAGGTAGGCCTACGTAAGTTCGTGCATCATTTCAGATTTTTACTGGTGTATAAATTTGCATTATGTTACATCCAGATTTGTTTCAATTCACTATGTACAGAAAACAGATAAACAAGTTACTTGAGTGTTCTGTCAACAGCAGAGCCGTAACAGCAAGACAAGCCACAGAGTTTCTTTCACCAGGGAACATGAAAAGCATCACGCACGTTGCCATCTAGCAACATCTACTGGTGTTTTTTCAGCTTTCTCTTGGGAAGACTAATGATCTGACTGTCTGCAAGCCAAGCATGCGTAGGTGTGGGCGAGATTTTAAGGTTAACCTTTTAAGGATTACTGTCTTCTGCGATCGTGGGGAAGAAATTCGTAATGAATGGAAGTTTAAAAATATTTTTCATAACAAATGAACTTGTAAAAGGCCTTGTCGACGACATGTAAAATTGTATCGAATACATACAGTATATTTCACAAAAAAAAATTGCAATGCATGGCAATGCTTTTATTTCTGTGTTGATATACAGTGTGACACAATATAAATAAATAAAGGGCATCTCCGATATTTGAAAATGTTTGACCCCACAGGGGTCTTCTTCAGGCACGTTCAAGTCAAAATCCCAAAAGGTGTTGATATAGAGATATTTTTCTGATAATCTCTGCTATTTGCAGCATATATCGAATCTACCAAGAGTTATGTACATGTATGTCTTAACTTCATTGTTTGGTTCCTTTAGTGGTGGAGAGGACACTGAAGCCCCTTTCGAGCATTATCTGGTATGCACTACCCATTTCATTTAGGAAACTAAATGGGTTTGCCGACATGTACGTGGTTAATCACCTCTTTAAACCAATACAGCCATGACACCTGATGAGGAAGCCAATTGATTTGATGGATCGAAGGTGTCATCACATCTAATCATGATCAAGTTTGTAGGTTCATTAACTGTTTACCTATCTTGTTACACTATTGAGTTAATTGCATTATTGTCCTATCTAATCAGTCTGATATGCCTAATGTAATCATAAGCACTCTAAATGACATCAGGGATAACTTAAAGACAAGTTGTAATAACTTTATCAATGCGTTATCTCCTTTGAAATTTTGGAAGTCTTTCTGTGGAGTGCAAGAGATGGAGGGTACCTGTGGCTATTCCTCAGTCATTGTGTAATGTTGTCTTGGTTCTCTTTGTTGATGGTGGGTAAACTTCTCCCAGGTATTCTGATCAACATGTATAAATCAGGCAAATCTATAGACATAGTCTTGCCCACTCTGTCCTGTGGAACTGGATTTATTTGAATTGACTCTCCAAGACCTGCAAGGTATAACTGATAAAGAATCTTGAGTTGTATGCATGGTAAGATGATGAACAGGCATTCATTCAACAGTTGCCTCTTCTTCATATAGTCAGGTATCTAAGCATCTGTCTTCTAGACATGCATTCACGATAATTATGTGAAGAAATCAGAAATTTTAGTTGTTTATTTCTTTTCAAATTCCTGGTCCATCTCGCCTAGATTAGTATACCAGAGTCTCTTTTGTCAAGATTTGTCTAGAGGCCTGGCCCTGGCAGAATGACAAAATAATGACATATAAAAATATCATTCCATCCAAATGAGGTTTCCTCTCCATCTCGGCCCTCCACATAATCTCTGTGGATTTGTGAGTCTCGTATTCGGTGAGATGGATTTCCTTACCCCCATGTTTTCCAGAATATTTTTGCTGGCGTGCTATTTTTATTGCATTGTACTCTGTCCATATTTGTTTGCAGTCGGCCTTGATGAAAATAATAGAAGCGTACGAGACACCCGAGTTTTTTTTGGCAACAAATCCTTTGTGAAGACAACAATGTTTCTCATATCCGACTGTTATCAATAGCGACTGACGTCCTTTTCAGCCAAATTACATGAAACACGGGAAAAAAATCTCAACAACATCGCAAGCTGACGGAAGTCTGCGCAGGATACAGTGATGGTATATTGATAGGAAATTACTTTGGGCTGTGAAGGATGTCTGGCATCGTCATTTTGTAGAAGGGGCTGGTGTTGAGGTTCTGATTAGGTGTCAAGTGGCCTATCTTCATCAGCCCAGCTGCTCACCTACTGGGTGAAGCTATTGCCAATTCTGTCGCACTGCAGGGAAGGTTGTAAAGCCTTGATGTGGTGCAGTAATAATCATTTCTTTCTGTTGAGGTGTGCCAACACTACTTTGGTATAGAATCGCACTTTGTCTGCCATTTTGCTTATCTCTTGTATCATAGTGAAGTGGTAAATTCTTTCATCTAGTTGTCTCTTACTAGTGTTCCTTGACAATGTCAACATTAATATGCAATACTGGTAATCTAATTGCCCCACAACTGTGCGATCAATACCATCACTACATGTATAGAATCATTCCTTTCAGCGCATCGAAGCTGCTGCTGTTCATTCCTTATTGCTCTCTATTGTCAAATTACATCTACCAAAGAAAAGATATTAATCACCCATTCTCCGTTTCCTCGGTCTCTAGGTCAAATTACTCCTGGAATTACTTTTTGCCTTTGTTTCATTTGGCAATGACAGAAATGAGAACTGATGAGACCCCAAAATGGTGATCACAAAAACCCATTACTGTTCATCCGAGAAGCCAGACACCAACACAGACTCTTCAGACAGATAAATGTGGACTCGGGGATCTATCCATTAGTGAAAAAAACACCTCCTTGAATATTGTTACAGGTATCTGACTTCTGTTGCCATCTCCCTTTGCGCTATAATGGCCCAGCTGAGAGTGCTTACTCAATCATTCTTGTGCGATTACAGTAGAATCGTATTGATACGAGTATTTGACGGTCTCAGTTTCATTAGTACATTTCATTTATTTTATTACCTGTTCACTAGTCAGATGAGTATTCAAGTGGTGACATTTTGCGAATCAGGCTGGACCAGTGATGCTTTAACAGACCCATGTTAAAGATAATGTGTCATGACTTCATTGTTTAGATTCAATGTTTGTAAACATGGATGTTTACATTATGTTGTTTTGGACCTTTGGGACATGCCAACCCATCAAATTGAATAATTTCGGTAGCAAAAGAATTTCTAGAGGGGCAGCCACCAACAAATTACTCATAAGACAAAGAAAGACTGGACACAAACAAACAAAATCTAAATAAACAATGATTTTCATGGCCCGTGAAAATACCCGTGGTACATTATCTTTAAGTGATCTTTCGTGCATCAGTGTCTTGTAAATTTTAAGTTGGGGGCCTACCGGTACTCTACAAATTACTCAAAACCTCATTACATTAGCTGAATGTCCAAGGGGACATAAATCTATTCTTGACTAATGGAGGTGGTGTTCTTATCACATTAGTAGAAATGAAATACCGTAGATTCATTCTAGGAGGTAGAATGCGGAATGCATGGCGGCAGCCAACAGCAACTGACTCCAGAGGGTGTTGGAAGCTTTACAGACGTGACATTTGAAGTGTACATGATATCAAGTTTTTGGTGCCTGTTGTTAATGTCACAACTCCATTTTTATCTTGTCGTGTTGGCGAGTCACAAACTGTCAGCAAATTGATATGGCTTGCTTTAGGTTAGTAACTTGATACCCAGTGTGAAACCTCCAATATGACCAGGTTGCTGGTGTCCAGTTCTACTTGAGGTATGGAATCGGAGAACAGAAAAAAATGATTTGTGACAACTAACAGGTGAAAAAAAATCATGTGGGATTATTGTTGTTGCTGTTTTTTAGCTAATCCATGGGTCGGTTGTTTCATGCACTTTTGCGCTCTTAATGGAAATGTAATAAAGCGGAAAAAGTGCTTCTATAGCCGTGTTTACACCTAAGCAATTTTTCCAGGCCCGGGTTCGAATTTAACCCGGATCCATTGAATTTTCTGTCCACACCTATTATTCGTCTTACGATATTGAACGCTGGCCATGCTATTTATAGACACACCACCCATTCAATTTTAGCAGACCGACACCTGTCGGTGGGCTCAGTAAACGTTTTAGCCCGGCATTTTTCTGTCCACACCTATGAAATTGCCGGGCTAAAGCATAACCCGGATCAGACCCGCCGAGCGAAAGCGGGCTAAATTAGTTCGGCAATTTTTAACCCGGATCCGATTTTCATAGGTGTAAACGCAAAAAAGGCGGGTCAGAGCCGGGTCAGGTCCGGCAATTTCCTCAGGTGTAAACACGGCTTATGTGTGTGAGTGTTTGGGAGTGCTCATGTGACAAGATTGTCATGTTCATGTAACATTCTTGTATTGTTAGGGTGCATTGGGAAACGTGATACATGCAAATAAGAATATTTACTGTTCGTTTCCCAGTCTGCATGTCATTCGGAGTTCATTGACGTTAATAACGCACTCAGTCCAATGGAAACCCATTGCATTCGATATTCTTCTGTCTTTATCACCTGTGGCCCTCTCAGAAAAACCAGGCTTTTTTTGCAAGGTTGTCAGTTTATTCAACTATTATCTGTCCACCAGTAAAAACTGGCAGACGCATCCAGTTCAGCTGTAGTGTCAAGCCCAAGCACCTTTATTTGCTGCTAATAGGTCACATTCGAAGTGTTCTAAGTCACTGTGATAGTACAGCCAATGTTCTTTCAAGTCAATTAGGCCAGAAGTGAAATATCTTGTAAACGCAGAATATTGGGAAGAGTCACTGACAGCCTTAGCCATCTTACGGCTTCTAACAATTTCCTGTCTCAGCAAATATTTGATCTAGCAAATTTTTATGAAGATGAAGCAAATATTGATCATGTCTGATGCCTTTGGCAATGGGATGGTGATACAAGATTCAGTCATGAAGGAAAGTCTGCGATGGAAAAGGGATTTGTTGTATGAAAATGAGCAATTACCTGGCCATACGCCACAGGACATGTTCATTCACAAAGCTTGGTTTGTCTAACATTATTACCATGTGAAAGGCTCATCTATGGGACTTGTAAATTTACTGTGCTTTTTTCTGAATATTGAACTGAGCACCATGAGCTCTAACTTGGCTCTTTAGAAGTAGTGCGTGATTTGTAACTGCTGAACTGTTAATCTCTCATCCAAGTTTTTTCCCATTTGGAAAAAAACGTTTTGTCTTGTGATGCACCTGTTCGTAGCTTTAGGTCAAAGTTTAGTGTTGGATAATCGCTAAGCTTGGAAAAGTAGACTCAATGTAATGGTCAGAAGCCATCAGTTATAACATATCGTGATCTCTATTAGGGATAGAGTGTTTGTGCTGAGAAGACTTAATTTGACATAATCATCAGGATCCTGCAGAGGGAGATTTGTTGATGTCTCTAAACCATGAGGGAGTAATGCATTTAAGTAATGAAGCATGATTCTGCAGACACTTTATGAAAAAGAGGTCTGTAGCCTATTACCTATATCTTTTAAGGTGGTACTTTGAACCTGTAAGACATACTTTGATTTCAGAATCAGATAAAGGGACATAAAAGCATCATGGATTTTTTCTAACATATATGAATTAAATTCTCTGAATTCAAAGCCCTGGCTGACCTAGAGCTCAGACTTGTGAGTGGATTGTACCATCATACATTCACATTCACCTCAGAAGTGAGGGAAAAAAGCAAACTCATTTACCAATATTAAATAGCAGATGGGAGAAGCTCGTAAGTCCCTTGCAAAATGGGAAGATGATACATTACATTAGTGACCACAAAGATACTGAGCCCGTGGTATTTCCCCAAGGCTGTTCTTTCTCTATGGCCTTTCAGAAGAAGCTCCAGACAATGTTGACAATATACAAAAGGGTTTGGCCTTTTAGCTTTAAAGCCGTACGAACCCTGTCATGTGTCCCCAGTCATCCTCTTCAAATAGAAACACCCAACAGAATGGAATCGCTGTTTTTTGCTATAGTCGTTGTTTACATCTCTTATCTCGAAGTTACAGGATGTTGGGATGGTCAATGTTATCAAGTTTTTTTGTTTGGGTCTCAGGAATAATTCCGTAGAGAATTCCTGAAAGGGTCTTCAAACATGAAACTTATGATAGCAACTGAAACAGCAACTTGATGGTTTTTCAGTAGGCCTACCCTTGTTGAATATAAAAAAAGTTAAAGTTTGGGTTTATAGTCTGATATCAACTACGGTAGAGGTTCTCATCCGACTTTACACTTTAACCCCAGTCTGTGCTGAAACCTTTCAGTAGAACTCAGATGAGCTGCTCATTCAGCGCTACAATTGAGCATTTCCGACCGGTACCCATTTATACACCTGGGTGGAGAGAGGCCAGTGAGGTAAAGAGACTTGCCCAAAGTCTCACGCCCAGTGGGATTCGAACCCGGGATCCTCTGACCGCTAGTCGGAGACCCGAACCACTACACCACCGGGCTCCGAATATAAAGTGATTTCAACTGTCTCAGGTTGCAGAAGTATCATTTCCTTGTTGAAGTACAATTTGGATATGTATTTTGAAATGTACATGGTCAGCCATACCTAATCCAGCCCATATCTAGCAGCCAATATGACATTGGTGCCTCCAGCATGAACGGAAACAATGGATTAACCAAGGGACGAACAAGAGATGGTATAATCCCTTCAGGAAATCGGAGTAGGAAATGGATCACATGTCATCATTATCTGAACTGATAGGGCATCCTAAGCTGAACGCATTAGGTATCAATTTTGCCCATAAAAGGACACAACGATGCAATTAGTGTCAATGTCACACTGCTGTTTATACTCTAAATGGAATTTCGGTGCTCATCTCTCAACAAGTTAGCGTTCAGACGTCTGATTTCTTTCTATCATCTAGCCATCATCCTAATCCTTATCAATTAAAAGATTTTTTACCTGGTGACATAAATTTGTGTGAAATTGTCTGGAGAGGGAAGTATTTTGGTGAAGCAGGACTTCCATTATCTGCGAATTTTAAGTAGGGGCCTATATGCCAAATCCCAAACCCTAACCCTAAAATCATGATCAGTAGAAGACCCCAACATTTCGTTCTACTAATGAAAATGATGTTCTGCTGATGAAAAAAAGTAACAATGTAAAACAAATCTTGCAAGTTAGACCCATAAAATCTGTCTGTGTTGCAATGAACACCATAGAAGTAGCTGTGGCCTTATTGGTGCTGTGATTGATGATAATGGACCAATATAGTTGCAGTCGTATCCCCTCTGTTTTTATATATGACGAGAAACAGTGGGGACTCATCTTTCTCTTTTTTCTTCATATTACATATAGAAGCACTGGAGGTCTCATCTGTTCTGTGATCGAACAAACAATGGACCAATATTGCTGCAGTCACATCCTGTCTGGTTTTATATGAAGAAAGAAAACACAATATTGATCAAGCATTGCATAGTTCCCCATGATACAGTCTGTGTAGTTTTGGACATACCGGGTACTGAGAATCAATCAGACCACTTTCGTGAGAGTTTTTCATGAAAGGAGCAGAAAAAAAGTCTGCCCAGTATTACTGCCTTTAGGATTCACTTTCATCTTGTGGAAGATCAGTAACAGAGAACAGAAGCTGGTGGCAATAGTATTGGATGCTGTTAATGCCAATTGACACTTTTTATGTATGTGTGTGTGGTGTGCGGAATCTGGACCGTCACATGTACCACTAAAATGAAATGTACCTTTGGTTGGATCTGTTGGACTGATTCTTCTTGGACATTCAGAATGCATCAATATAACCCCCCCCCCCCTCCTATCCTTCTCTACATGTATATCAGTATCTGTGAGGCGGTCTAGGAAAACCCGTCGGATGTCGCATTTGAGGAAAGTGTTAATGGCCTTGGTGAACCTGCACAGTGAAATGTACTCCGTAAACAGCAGCAGATCAATGTACAGGCAATCTGACAGCCCTTGTTGATCATTCAGCGACTTCCGACGGGTTTTCCTAGACCGCCACACATTTTCTTATAATTCCATTGGAGACCCTGTAACCTCTACAGCCTACCACCATCACATCGCCTGTAATTTGACACCCCCTTGGTGTTTCACATACATATACCATCATGAAATATACATATGGTGGTAGGTCTGACTTATCCAACCCCATCGGATGATCCTCCAGCGATGCCTCGAGATGTCACTAAGCAGCAGGAAGACAACATCTTTATAGATAATACAGATGAATGATGATGTCCTTCATATTTCAATATCAGACAACAGCTGTCAGCAACAGAATGCTGAGGAATCTTCTTGCTCAAAATAAGAAGATAGTATCTTCTTTCACAACTAGAAAGGTTGAGACTACGTGACCTGACGTGTCATGCTCACATGTTTGCTCGGAAATTTCCAGTGCATCCTGTGTCAAAATCTTGTGTTGCCATTTGTATTTTGACTTGGCTGTGAATAAGTTCCGGTACCAGTCCTCAGTGGGGAGGTAGTTATCAAATCAAATGCTAGTGCCCCACCGTCACCTTGAAAGGACTACACCCCGAATTATTCAATGCAACAAAAACAAAAACAAGTACAAGAGTCAAAGGAAATTTGGTCCGTGTTGGTCCATCAACAATCCAGATTTGTGGCTTTGCCCCTGAGACACTAGTGGATTCTCTCAAAGTGATCCAGCTTCTTGCCAGCAATTTTTTTTCAGATGTCAGGGGAACATTTAAACCTAATTACTGCGATGGTACTTGGCTTGGCATGCAGATTGTGGACAAGTTTGTAGAACAGACTGCGCCAGGATTTTTGTTGCCATCATCTCTTGGGATGAATCAAGAGGCGGAGTGCACAATAGCTACATGAGTGTTTTAGGCTATTTTCTCTCAAAATTTGACTCGCAACGTCATGTTGTAGTCAATGTACAATACTTAAGAATCGACCAGTGGTTCATGTCTGTTGAATTATTGGTTTGTTGGCAATGTCCTGTCTGATAGCTGATTAGAATAGAAAATGAGAAGAGAAGTGCCTGCCAGACGAGTTTTCAGTTTTTGAGGAACCAAAAATATTTTGTGGCATTGCAACCACACAATATCTGGTCACTGGTGATATTCAGGACTGGATAATCTCATAATACTCAAAATAGGATCAAAATATCTGTCAATGATATTGTGGCCTCCAGTGGTGACATCATTGGATCAAGGGCAGACTATTGACATCTGCCAAGTTAGGATCGGATATGGTCGTGCGAATCTCTTTGGTCTCATAATTGGAGAAAGAACGTCAAAGCTGATGGTCAAATCCTTGTCTGTGTGTTTCCACTAATCAACCTGATTTGTTTGGGAAATGTCACCATGATTTTGACATAGAACTAAAGTTCAAACATGCTTCATAAGCATCTTCCCTTGTTTACTTTGATGAGAAGTTAGGAACAGCATGTACTTTACAATATGGAAACTTTTAGTGTTATCTTTTGTGTTTTTTTGGACCAGATCCCTGGAAAATTGTTTTGGGCCCCTCACGCACAACATAACTAATTCCCTTGGCACTGCTGACTTCTCTGACTGTAACTCACACAGAATGCCTGCCCACTATCCTGGAGGTCCAACATGACAGATGAGAAAAGCTGAAAAACTGGAACTTCATGATGTCAAGCCACTCTACTCTGAACAGTTTAATCCAACCCAGGCTTCCAAAACAGCTGAAAAACTACCACTGTCAGATACAGCTTGATTGAACCATCAATCACAAAGGAGAGAAAATGAATGCTTTGAGGTAAATGCACCACATGACCACATGAACCAATGGTTGGTCAAGATTGAGCAGACACAACATCAACCTCATAAAAATTCTCTCAATAAGGAGTGCTTTGTGGAATGTTTTTAGGAACGCTTGTTCATTTCAGCAGCCTACTCCATCCGGTCATGACCTCATTGCCTGCTGGCAACGCAAAAGCATTATGTACCTATCAGCCCTTCTAAACTGAACAGTTTGGGCCTAAACATGCCAATTCCATCCTCCACTGATTCATGCATACGACTTGCAATTTTTGATCAGTCCTAACCCCGTGATTCCACAGAAATCTATTAACAGTGACCAGCAGACTTAGCCATGAACCGAGGAGCAGATGTTGGCGAGTAATTTTATTTCGGAATCGAGCACGCCACTCTTGCCTGATTTCAGGTTACAGCTCCTTCAGGCAGGCGTGCCCCTGATCTCTTGCATGCTTCGTAGCAATCTCTTTAGGTATTGGAGACCTGGCGTGGTTGATGACATTGACATGGTAGACTATCGATAACATTGAGAGAAAAACGATGAGCTGGTAGATGGGATTACATCCAAGGATACTGGTGACTGTCACCTGGTAACTCAACATCTCGGCCTCATCAAAAGGGATGTATGAAATACTGGGATGAAATATTTGGTTCTTCATGTGTGTCTGATAAACTATTGTGGGTTGCGGAACTTCCCGCTACAGACAAAAACTTAGTGGTTATCTCCTAAACAAACTGGCAGGAAAAAACATGCAAAAACTTGTTACACGTTTGTGGAAAACTCCACGAGATAGCTGGGCCCTGAATGGGTAATGCATGGAATATACTTCATCATTGCTGTAATTTACAAGGCGGTAATTGCTTGATAGATGGTTTCCGACAACCAAAGTGACATCCCTGATAATACAGCTCTGAATCATCATTGTGTCTACATAACAACTACATGTTTAATAATGACAGAAAAGGCCTTTCCTTCATTGGACTCAGTGCCAGACAACATTCGGCCAAAGCAGCAATTTTAGATGTAAAAGCAATGCTCTGGTAGCCAGAAACCCACCCCCTCATGAGCACTTTATCTGTTACTCTGTTATCCACCGGGTAATTGAGTGCTAAGTGCCGTCTGATTATGGGAATGACTAGCCTGGTGAGGTTACCCCCAGGGCAGAGCAACTTTGCTTTCACAGTCTGAGCAAAGATGCCATCAGTCATGTTCAGCTGAGACATGCACAAATAGTCCAGAAGATTGCGGAATGGCATTTCCATTATGATGAACGTACTCTCCAGGCAATGCCGTTGGTTGTAGTATGCCAACAGTATGTCCACTACTTCCTTATAAATCTTTTATCGATGGTACACTACAACCATAATCATGGTCGTATTTCGATCCAATGATCATTTTAGGATTGCTGATGAAATTACAGCCTCAAGGATAGAGTGTCGGGTACATGCATACAAATCCTTCTTCCCGATGATAGATCTGTGATTAGGGTATGGTGTACTCCTTTCCATTCATCTTAACCCTGTCGAACTGAAGGGTTCTGAGAAGTTTTGAAGCTGATGACCTTATTTTTCATCCAATACATCCCAGTCGCTGGGAGAGATGGTACCTCTATTCCAGAGCAGCTTTCTTTTGAATACCATTACCAATGTTGAGGAGTTTGGCTTTCCAGTATTTTCTCAATGTCTCCTCCTGAAGTGGCCCATACATGTGCAATATTTTTGCACAATATGAGGATCAAAATGGGCAGTATCATTGCCTGTCTTCTACCCATCATGCCAGAAGCACATGACTCTACTTTGGCCCCATATCTATATAATAATGCTGGAAGTCGGCTCAATAAAGTGACACTTAGAAGCTTTGTTTTGCCTCGAAATTCGGCACAGTAATAGAGGATACCATATCCTGATGCAACGGCTGGTTTAATTTGTGAAGAGGACTTTGTTCTGGTAGCAATTTTACTTTTTTTAACGGTGTTGTTCGATGCTTTCTAAATTCTCCCTACCGCACACCGGGTTGCACCAATTCCAGCCGTGCCGTGCATGCCAACCTCGGCCAATCTCAGAATCGCCGATTGCCACGGGTTCTTGCTAGTTGTGCAATAATATCGGATGTTGTATCTTGGCCTTAATGGCAGTGTAAAAATCAGTGCAATTCCATAACTCTTCTGTGACTGGAGAGCAAAATCTTCATTGAAGAACGGACAGTATTCCTTTCTAGGACTTCCATTAAGAAGCAAAGTATCCGTTGCAGATGTAGATCAGTAAGTCAGTCATTGTCAAGCAAATGAAAGCTATATTTTATCTGTTTTCTCATTCAGCTGATCTGCAATTCACAGTGCGTCCTGACTACGATGGCCAATGATCGCTGTCTGGAGGATTAGTTTGGCATCCATTGATACAAATGCGAGTGGCACGGGAATTGTCCCAATTGAATTCTGCTGTATTGGAGAGTACCCCGGTGTGTCGTAAAAGGTATCATCACTCACAATAGAAAACCAGGGATCAATTATTTTGGATTATGGCTGTTTAAATCACTTAGTTTCATCTGATGACACCATGGTATTTTTTTACGAAATGGTATCATTCATTGTAGAAATGGGTTCCACTGTTTATTACCCATTCCGGGTGCATTAACTTGCTGTGGGGGATTTGCACGAATATCGCAAGAGGCTGCAGGTTGCAAAATTGTGTCATACTCTCCAGTATGTTGTAATTTATTTTCAAATTTACATCCTCCTAAATAAGCTGAACACTTTGAATTATCCTTGAGTTCCTATAATACTCTGACTGGCGCCACACGATCTATCAGACTGTGGTTGACATTTGCACTTGCTTGCGAGCAGCTCAGAGGCAACTCACAGGCAAGTACAAATGTCAACCACAGTTTGATAAAGCATTTTTGCCAGGCAGAGCCAGTGCAGTCGCTAAGCCTTTATTCAAGGATCAGTGTTACTTATTGAAGGTCATTGCAGAGAAAACTGACTGCGTGTTCCTTCTTACATGTGATGTGTGCTGCATCCCAATTACGAGGAGCCAGCGGATGACTGTAAGAACTGTACATGTAATTAAAAGATGTCACAATTGAGGAGGTCGTGGCCAAGGGACACATCAATGTAAGGCATGATTGCATTCCATGAATGCTTTTGGTATTAGTGTTAGGAGGATGTGAGGATTGATGGGTCAGAGATTGTGTCTTGGTATGCAGATTGGACTGTCCTTGCATGCCCTTGGAACTTCTCGGTAAAGCAATGAACTCATCGCCTCAGGGTCGGCTATAACAGCATCTTTCTCTTGAAGACCGTGCAAAATGTAGTTGAGATGCTAATCTGTACTGACACATTTATAGCATTTACAAAATGTTCTTGAACCAACATGGTAAGAAGGCTAAGATGGGAAAGAATTTTTAGCTGCTTTTCATTTTGTTTGACGTTTTTCAAGAACTTGACCCCCATTATTTGAGCCTGTCGGCATCGTTAAGACTTTCAACTGCTGGTTTGATAGCTTTGGTGACATTTTGTCATTGCACATCATCAATTGAATTTTGTGGGGAACCTTGAATAGATTGTGATGCATATAATCCAAATTTCCCTGATAACCCTTTGGTTACTCTTGCATGCTATTAGGACTCAAAACTGGTGGAAAACAAAATACTTAACTAGAAATTGACTTGTGAGTCAATTTGAAGACCGCCTTTGAAAATTCACTGAATTTTGTAAATATGTTGGGCAATGGAAAATGATGATATTGGGACTGAACATGCGTCATTTACAGTGTAGGCCTACATTTATGATGTAGATGTACATGGCTTTAAAGTGCGATTGTGTGTTTCGCGGCAGCCAAGAGCAGGGGGTTATTGTTTTCAAAGTTAGGCCTACTAAATTTCACAATTGGTAAACTTGTCGGGTCATGATCATTTAAAGCCCCACAGTATTGAATTTTGCGATATTTTCAAAATGTTAGGAGAGAGCACAAATAGGTCTCATAGTCTTGTGAAGGTCCCCAAAATGCGTGTCTTCAGAGAATCAAGGCCTAGTTTTCAGCACACATTAGAAAAAACGACAGGGAGAGCTCTAATGTATTCAGATGGAGCGCAGTACATTTTACACTACGCTGACGTCGTGACGTCGGTGCACTGATGTCAAGAATCGCGACGATGATTTGCGTTTTTTAGATCCAATACAGTGGGGCTTTAAATGTTATTGATTTCAGACAAATGTGCGTGTCATTTTTCGCGAAATGCACTAATTAATGGTTGCTGCTGACTCTCCATCAACCCATCTGATTCCATGCCATGTTTATATCACACCATGGAGGAGATATATCCACACTTCACATTGATATGCACACATATTGATTGGTAAAGGAACTTCATCCTGAGGTACACTTCATGTAAATGTTTGTAGTTTTCCACG
>NMRB01000075.1:184771-215711 GCA_002633025.1 Notospermus geniculatus
TAATACTCTGCCTGGCGCCACACGATCTATCAGACTGTGGTTGACATTTGCACTTGCTTGCGAGCAGCTCAGAGGCAACTCACAGGCAAGTACAAATGTCAACCACAGTTTGATAAAGCATTTTTGCCAGGCAGAGCCAGTGCAGTCGCTAAGCCTTTATTCAAGGATCAGTGTTACTTATTGAAGGTCATTGCAGAGAAAACTGACTTCGTGTTCCTTCTTACATGTGATGTGTGCTGCATCCTAATTACCAGGAGCCAGTGGATGACTGTAAGAACTGTAATTAAAAGATGTCACAATTGAGGAGGTCGTGGCCAAGGGACACATCAATGTAAGGCATGATTGCATTCCATGAATGCTTTTGGTATTAGTTTTAGGAGGATGTGAGGATTGATGGGCCAGAGATTGTGTCTTGGTATGCAGATTGGACTGTCCTTGCATGCCCTTGGAACTTCTCGGTAAAGCAATGAACTGATCGCCTCAGGGTCGGCTATAACAGCATCTTTCTCTTGAAGACCGTGCAAAATGTAGTTGAGATGCTAATCTGTACTGACACATTTATAGCATTTACAAAAAGTTCTTGAACCAACATGGTAAGAAGGCTAAGATGGGAAAGAATTTTTAGCTGCTTTTCATTTTGTTTGACGTTTTTCAAGAACTTGACCCCCATTATTTGAGCCTGTCGGCATCATTAAGACTTTCAACTGCTGGTTTGATAGCTTTGGTGACATTTTGTCATTGCACATCATCAATTGAATTATGTGGGGAACCTCAAATAGATTGTGATGTATATAATCCAAATTTCCCTGATAACCCTTTGGTTACTCTTGCATGCTATTAGGACTCAAAACTGGTGGAAAACAAAATACGTAATTAAAAATGCACTAATTAATGGTTGCTGCTGACTCTCCATCAACCCATCTGATTCCATGCCATGTTTATATCACACCATGGAGGAGATATATCCACACTTCACATTGATATGCACACATATTGATTGGTAAAGGAACTTCATCTTGAGGTACACTTCATGTAAATGTTTGTAGTTTTCCACGCGTCTAAATTATAGCTTCAGTTCCAATTAATATGATATGACACCGAGCTAAGCTGGTGATAATCTGGAGTAAAAGTGTTCAATATTAATGAATTGTCTACTTAATTGGGTCAGTTGTCACAGTGAAGTCAGATTACTGCAGTTTAAACATGGACTAGAATACCTCATGCACCAACCTTGATGGAAAAATGGTAAAATATCAGGACTTTGGTGAATTGATTCCCTCATCTAGTCAGATATTGCATAACTGATGAAAAATACTTGGAAGCAGGAGAAAGCAATGCTGCAAGTTACTGCAAAATAACATACTCTCCCAGTATGAACAAATCAATGCTACATGTCATGGGTATATTTTTGCAATGACTATTTGTCTACCACTCTTGCTAATAGGAAAAGTAATGTGCACTTCGTCTTGACCGCTTTTTATGTCAGTCGATGAACGAACCATAATAGCTGTATATCAAGATGACTGCACTGACAGGTCCAGGTAGAGTGCTTTGAGTGTGCTACATATTCTTCAACATTATTTTCCTCTTTGATATGTGTGTGTTGCGGTGCAAGAGGTTTGTACTTGGAAGGTGATATTACTTCGATGACTGGCTTGTCAGGGTGTGCAGTGCGATAAGAATCTACACCCTTGAATTTTAGGAGATGATTCTCAGTGACCGAACAGACTTTGTTGAAATGTCCTCCAAATGACAATCATTTCACATTGTCATTGTTAATTTCACATCCAAATGACAATTTCATTTTCGTTTGCACTTCCTGCAGGTCGGATGAATTTGACCAATTAAGATAGTTCCAAATATTTTATGAAGTAGATAAGAGTTCTTTTCAGATGATGAGCTTCTCTTACTCTTGTGGCAAGCTTTTTCCCACTAGAGTGTTTTCCTTTCATATGAAGCACCATCTGCCTTCTGCTCATCTCTAACTCGCGAAGAAAGTAACTAAGCTAACACAGAGTCAATGGCCTTTTGAAGAACTTTTACTTTCATCCACCCCGTGGAATTGATCCCTGGCGCATCCGCAGGAAGCTGTTTCCCCTATGTGAAAATGCTCTTAGCGGATACCGTTTGATCAAACGGAATCTACTGCTTCTGTGGGTTCTGTCGCAGGAGTTTCAACACCAAACAGGTGGATAATAATTAAGTTTCTTCAAAGTGTTACTAAGTCAGAGATGAAAGTACCATTAATGAGTGGGTGGCACTTTTTTATAGTTAAGTTTGAGACACAATGTACCATGCAGGGACCATCAAAGCAACTTTGACTGCTTTATGTCGCCTACTAATTACAAAAATCCATAAGAACTGATAATTATCAAAATCATGGAAGGACAGTTGTGCTGATCAGATTTGATTTCTCATCAAAAAAGACCTCATGTCTGCACCTGAGTACTTCGTGATAAGGCAATTACATTGGTGCGTCTGATAAAAAAAGTGTCGATCTTTGCACCTGTCGAATGCTCCCAGTCACATCTCGTGAACTTTTAGTACTTGCACTCACAACTTTGATAAAAAGCTGCCATGAGATCATTTTTTGTGCCCCAATGTTTCAGAGTGCTTTGCAGACACTTATTGTTATGGAAGTTGTGATAATGTTACAACTACCGTGTCCCAAGTGGTCAAGACCAATTGTCAGTAACAAATTACTTGTTGAATGAAACAACTAACATCTTTGTATCTCTTGCTGTTTTTACTTACAATGTATTTTTAAGGAATTTCACATTCAGTTTACCATATTTTTTGAAAAATAGGACATACATACTTCAGGGTTAATTATTACCAGGAGGCACAATATGTTATTTCATCTGCCTTGTCGCAGCCTCACAATAAAAAACTATACTTGAGGAATATTGTCATGTGAGGAGGGCATTGTCATCAGGTTTTTACGGACCACATATGGTCAGTAATGGTCTGTACTTGAATCACCATCATCTCTGGCCACATTACTTGAACAAGTGATATATTGTCGTATGGTAAGAAAACCGTCAGAGAAAGGAAGAAATCTATCACCAAAGCCACCAATGGAGATGCAAGATTGGAACAGGGTCCCTACTGATTTTTCCGTTCTGATGAAAATTACTAGTCTTGTGATAATACTGTTTGAGTTCCCAAGTGTTCTGAGCTGGTCCCAGAAAACAATGATCACGTTGGTCTCCTGATTGACACATCGTTTGGAGCAAATTGGTGCCAACGAATTCAGCATTTGGTCGTCTTGGGATTCACACAAGGACGTTCCTAATCTTGGATCATATACATTCGACATGCGAGTCATGCCAGTGGATGGTCATGAAGGATGGTGGTGTGGGCCAATTAGTGACCATAATGTGGACCTATGGACCCCCTGACCACTGAGACTAAAACCTATTTATCAAAGACAAAGTAACCGGTCCCTTGTTCCTCATCCACCTTCCAAACTTTTCTGTACCATTTTGAAAGGTTCACTCGTAGCTATATAGTTCAAACATCAGCGTTTTTGTTTGTTGTGGTGTATTTGAAGATGAAAGACAGAATTCTAGAAACGAAGAAAGAAGAAAATTGTAGGGCATCACTTCTTGCACTCACTTGGATGTGGCAAGTCTGGTCAGTGTATCGTGGAAAGAAAAGGATAAGCCCAGCCAATAAATGAGCTCAAAGCGATGGTATCTTTCAGAGATAATGCTGCCATTATAATGCTTTGTCCGAGGAAACTAGGCAATTTGAGGGACAAGATGAAAGATGTCCAATATCGGTTCTTCAGTAGCATTTCCTGGATGCGGTACACGCAGCCGTGGACTAAATACAAACGCTCAATCTGCATTGTGTTGCTTTCTGCCTTCCTTGAGGTACAGTATCCTTGTTGCGGATGTAGCCTAGCTTGGTAATTTCCAATTGTCTCTGTGGATGAATAGATCAACAAAGCAGTGGGCTGAAAGCAATAATCAGCTGACTTTGGTTGAGACTGTAAATTTCATGTGATAATACTTTCATGCACACTTTCATGGATGATTTCATCACTAGGCAATTGGTATTACTATCAGAGGAAAGGCTTCATCCAAAAAGTAAATTACAGAGAAATAATGTCAGAATTGGAGCTTTCGATGGAAGTTTTGTTGGCAATGAATGCATGATCATGTTAGCATTTGGGAACCTGAGGTGACTGCATTTTGTTTAGTCTTTTTGCGTCTACTGAAAGTTCTTCCTCCCGCTGTTGGGCCCGAACGTGTCCTCACTTTCTTGTCGCCTCGTTTATCAGTTTTATCCCCATGTGTACACTTGTTGCGCCGGCCAAAGAGATAACACTATTTGGTGAATTATATCACAGGTCTGCCACGAGTATCTTGGGGCCATTCACCCGGGGATACACGTTTATATTCTAGTGAGGGGGCACATCTCATTTGTTGGGGGACTGATATATATTGTTTATTTGATTAAGTGTGGTTGACAAGTCCTGAGGTGGCTGTGGCAAAGGGGTTAAAAAATGTGATTATTCTATTCTGTATCGGTGAGAAGCATCATCCATGGGCAATTTCATGTTCATGGTCGTTCTGTGTGTGTACCTTTCAACCATTGATCATCTGATAAACAATAATGGTGCTATAGCTGGGCATTATTTGATTCAGACCATTAATAGAAGATGGTTTGCCAACAAATCATTCAATTTATTGTTGTCTGGGCCATGTTTGATTCAGATCACTAGCATGATTAGTGCATTGGTGATATGATCAAAGGAAAACATTCACATATACCCAGGGAATAAAATAGTTAAAGCCTTGTCAAGAAGCAGTTTGATAGTCTGTAATTCTTTGTTGGTAATGTAGGCTAATCAGAGGTCTTGTCATCAGTTTGACGTCAAGTGAAGGATTTTGTGCTGGATTGCAGCACTTGGTTTACATGTTATTGACATTTCAGTCTGAGCCAGCATATTAGTTGGGGCCTTGTTTCAGAACATATTGGATTAGTAAAGCTTGTTTTGCACTTAGTGCACTTTAGGGCAATTCATTGAGATATTTAGTGCATTGGGACCTTTTTCTATTACAGAATTTGAAGGCCGGGCTGTGAGCATGCCAACTTTAGATTTATCTATGTACAGCCCAACAATGCAGCAATCTGCCGCTGATGTCTGCTAACAACACAATTCCTTCATAGAGATTCATGTACTGTTTTTTGACAATTGATCTCCTACAGCCGCTTTATACGTATAAGCAAATAGTTGCTGTCAAACTGTCATGATACTGGGATATGGATAGTTTGCTCAGTTATGGTCTGTGTTTAAATATGGCTATTGGTTTCCTACCCTCATTCTGGCCGTTTTTGGTATCTGTTTGCATGGTACTTGGCGATAAATCATATCTGGCCAGTAGTTTTCTGATTTATACCAAACTAGAAAAAATGGATGTGGAGGAAAGCTGCTTTTGTACATGTACACTGTCCAAGATGCAACAGCAACGATCAATATAAGTCCTTTGCAACACAGGTCATACTTACTGCTCATTGCTCACTTTCGTCTCGAGAATAAACTTAATAGCATCCTATGTAATGGTACACTCTTTAAAATGTGTCAGCTACCATATCAAAATGCACTTCTCAAAAAAAGATCATATTGACTTATGAATGCGAAAATGGTTTCAAAAGCAAAGCAATCCATTCATCCAGCAAGTTACTCAGTTAAAACATCTTTTAGAGAGAAGTTCAGCCGAAGCAGCTAGCAGCTTTTCTCGTTGACCTAGTGTTTCAGATTAGATCACTTATCCTCGGGATAAATTAATTGAGTTCCTGCTGAGTAGTTTTTAATGACATAAAATTGGCAGGTTCTTTTCCGAACTTAACATCGATTCATGAAACATTTATTTTCTAAAGGCAAAATTCAGGCTAATAGTCAGACTTAGGATAATGGCAAGTCTTTACCAGGAAATGTTTGGAACATTTTCTTGGGGCTGCAAAAAAAGTCAAAATACTTCAAGCAACATAGTTTTTAACAACAAATGCAAACCCATACCAGTTGTTAACCATTATGTTGTAATAATCTCTAAATGCATGTCTGTACACTGTCCATGGTTCATACAACCCTAACCTTTAACAAAAATAAATTAATTTTTGCCTTTAAGAATATCCAGAAAAGCTTGAAGAAATATCTTGTTTCCTTAGCATCAGTGTCGTCCCAAGTGCAACTGAAAGACCAGCAACTTGGGTGCCATGCATAGCAAAGACCCAGGAACACAGACAGAAAAAAACAGTGCCAATGCTTTTCTGGTGTGCCAACCAATCTCCTTTTTTACATCTTTCTCAGTGAACCATACCAAAATCCGTCCAACTTAAGCACTTAACTCTCAAAGCTAAATCTCAGGTCACAGAGGTAATTGATGCTGCCACTGAAATGGAATAATCTTGGAAAAAGCTTATCGATCTTCTGTGAAATATGACCTCTGTCCCGGGAAGCCACCTGATTACTTTTTTATGCGTTGCTCTGAAATGATCAAGTCTGATGGATTTTTCGAATGCAGAGAATTGATTTTTCTAACGTCTCTACCTTTGATTCCCTAAATCGAGGTTTGAATCTTAATTGGTTGTGATTAGATCATTTCATGGCTACCTTAACCTTTTCATTCGTGAATCAATCTCTTGACATGGAAGAAAGGCTTTTACAAATAGGAAATGTGTCTATTGTTCCATGGTACGTAAGTCAATAAAACTGGTTGGAGGAGATATGAAGTTATAATTGTTGTGAGCATCAAATGTGACCAGCTCCAGCAAAAGCAGGTACTTGTTGCAATGGCAAAATGGATGAAAGGTTCAATGAGATGAAATAACTGAAATGAATTCTTGCCAGATTTACAATTGTGGTAGAAAGCAATGAAATTCTTGAAAAAACTGTCAACCAATGACAGTCATTTGCACATGTGCCTGCTTTTGCCGGAGAGGGGCGCAAATATGAGTCCATTTGATACCAAGCTCAGTTGACCATATAGGCTATTGGACAATTTTATAACAAATGCAGCCATAAACAAAAACTGGTGAAATGAACAGGTACTATTTGGCCTTGGCTTGGCTTTACGCTTGATGGAGCCAATCCCCTAGGCAAACCAGGTGACATGACTTGATGTCAGAGCACCAAATCCAATCTCATCTGATGTTGTCCCTCCAAAAAACATGGAAGTGATGTTCATGACATCCTATAGTTCTCCTCTGCTCAGCTTCAGGTTTCCAACTAGAAAATCAGCGTAGGTGTATATTCTGACTACAGTCGTCTCAAAGCTACCAGTTTAGTGAACTTCAATATGATTTTTGAAAACCAATGCGTCAGGCATTGATAAATGAATACTCTGGAGCCTTGGAGCTCTTGGTATTTGATAGATGAGAGAGAGAGCATTGGCAGTGTTGGTGGTATTGGTTCTGTTTGTAAGTTAACTCGTGATAATACTGTACACTGAACATGTGGCCACTGGGGAGGAGTTTCAGAACTCTGGATTTCTTCTGGAATTTAAATGAGAGCCAAGTACTAGTATTTTGGATTTAATTGCTACACGTAACTGTAGTGAATCAAAATGCCTTCCTGCATGAACAAAGACCCAAAAAATCCACCTGTCTCATTGATCATCTGGGGGAGCAACTGAGGGAGGCGGTGGGCATGTCAAAACCTTTTGCCAGGATAACTGATAATGCTTGAGGCTCAGCCTTCTGCAAATGGAATAAGCTTGCTTTGGTAATTTTCTCACTTTGCCTTGACTGTTTGAACTTGTAAATGCCTAGCTAAGCAATCTCGATCTGCTCGCTGTACCAGACAGATTGATTTTCTTCTATCTGTTTCAGACACTTTGAGGAAAATGAAAGGCAGAAGAGTGATGGCTCGTGTTGTGGCTGAAAACTTGCCAGGCGAGAATGCTTACAATTTGTCTCCAATTGACTTCAATTTTATTGCACACTCAGTCCTCAAATGATATGTTTCATTTTAACATGACACCATTCAGATGCATTTACATGTATGTGCAGAATGTAAAAAATATCATGGCATCCTTGACAAAAAAAATGTCTCCTCAAGTTGATCCAATAAAGGGGCCTAAATTTTCCTTGCTTGATCAACAATGCTTCAGAATATATTCAGTATCATAAAGCTTGGCTACCTCTGGAGAAATTACACAATAAAGAAAGTTACTGGGCTCGCAAATCATTCTCAGTTGTATTTCATATTCTGGTTGTTGTAGTTGGTCCCTCGTGTGCTTGGATTTTTCTATCGATGGCTGGCTAGACTCCCTGGAGTCGCACATTATTGAGCAATTGGTTTTGTAGGCAGGAAAATAGAATCTTTCCACTTTTTTGTATCTCGGTTGATAAGAACTGTCGCTTTCTATGAATTACAATAGTATTGTGATGTGTTATTTGTGATTTGTGCTTGGATAATTCTTTCATTTCCCACTTGGTACAGTCTATTATTTGATAAAGGAGCATAAAGTGGCTCATGTCTCTGACGAGTTGTTGAGATATCCTTGGCTTGAACTCGCTTTCTGAGACTGTGGATGGGCGCCTTTAAAGTGAACATGTACTTACCTCATCTCATCTCACCAATGCATTAAAGGGGCACACTGGTCCAGAGATGGCACCGGTGCTTTTTAGAACTACATAAGTTGGTTTGGAGCTATCCATCAGTGAAACCTTCTTTCACCAAGTTAATCTGATGATAGCAAAGATTTTAATAGCAATTTGCATTGAGAGATATCATTCCCTTTTGTCTGGAAGAAAAAGGTCAGAGGTGTTTTCTGAAAAAAAGGCTGCATGTTCTTGCATTGGTTCTTTGTAGGAGGTAACATCCCTGAAAGTTCAGAAACTATGATGTTTTCTTACATTTAGATATGTGAAGATTGAAAAATGTCTGATTTAATATTTGAAGAAGAAAAAAATGAAATAAAATGTCATACTTACCATTTACTTCATTGACGATGCTTAAGGGCATGACAACAATTGAGACCATCATATCAGCAATAGCTAACGACATTAGAAAATAATTTGTGACATTCTGCAGCTTTTTCTCTGTACAAATTGCCAAACAAACGAGTAAATTCCCCAGAATTCCACAAATCACGAAAGCACCCAACAGTAGCATGAACCAGTTCCTTCCAGAATATTGTAATCCATGATCTTGGAGACTACTATTTAATCCTGTGGAGTTGTTCGTATAAATTTCAAAACATAAAATCCCCTCACATGAAAGATTCGGCTGTAACCCATAATATTGCTGTGGAAGTTTTCCTTGGTCATGCACAATATCGGTGTCATGTTGTAGCCCTGTATAACCGGTTGTCCGATGCAAGGGCGTCGTCCGATTAACCCGTAATAGATTATACAAATTTGCTTTGGTCACCGGATAATCCGGTGCCATTTCCGGTATCCGGTGTGTTGTCAACGCCATCGGAGCCCAATCACAATATGCAAGGTTTGGCAGGCCGGTCCATATCACAGATCTTAAAACACCCGTAAATCCTAAACGCCTAGAGGACGCTTCACATAAACAGCCGCTTGCCTTGTTGTTATTTGTCAACATATTTGCGGCATGTTTCGTTCAAAACTGTCAATCGTTGTCAACATCTTCGAGTCATTCTGTTGCCGATTTCTTGCGTTACCTGAAAAACACAGATTTGGAAAAATTTTAATATTTACACCTGTAACAATGAAGACAATAAAACTAGTGCACTTATCCATCTAATATCTTATAAAAAATAAGTTTCAATCTCCTTGGTAAAGGTGTTCTGGGAAAAATCCCACTGAAAAATGGTGATGGTATTAGAAAGCAGTGATCATGTGAACAGCATTTCAATTTATCTGCAGGAGAGAACCAGTGCCCATTGAAAATCAGAAACTTCAGAAAGTCATGCTCCAGTATATGACATTTGAGCCTGAAACCTCTGAGTTGACAGTGACCAGTTTTCCAAATAAATGCAGGATTTGTTTACTGCAAGAACCAGCATGACAACAGTAGGTCTAATTCTTGGTGTCTCCCCTAACAACCTGTAATATGTCATTTTTATCAGACATTGTTATCATAGTTCAAAGCTGCATCATATGGGCAGCTGTGCAGGGATACACAGCTTGGCAAATATCAATATCTGGCTGTCAAAGTGGTGCAATGAAAGCACCAGGGCTGGTCGCATGTGAGGTTTAGGGTTTAATCCACTGTCAGATCCAATCCTCATGCCTCATCTTTCCAATAAGTTGCACTCATTAACAGGTTAAAAAAATACACAACACTTGTTTGCAAATATTTGACTGTGCTTAGCTTTCCTGTTAAAAATTAGCAAACTGGTGTTCCCCGTGCATGGTGAATCCACTTACAACCTTAGGGAAGCAGTCAGAGTTTCATAAAAACGTGCTGAATCCTACCATGAGGAAATTTCTTACACTCAGCATAATTGGAATATTCCACCTTGGGGAGAATTGGTTCGTGATACAGGATGAACTTTCAGAGGATTCTGCCTTCGTAAGTGAATTTAACCCCCGGTAGTCAAGTAAGACGCCCCTGGGGACCTTTGTTAACTCAATAAATCGATTTTGAAAATTTTTAATCTGGTTTTGTGGGATGCTAAGTTTATTCAATGATAAATGTAGTGAGAGTATCTGTTACCCCTAAGGTTAAAGACCCCTGAAGCATGCACAAAAGTCATCCCATATTGAAAATTATTGTGACCTCAAGACTTGTGGGGGTTGTGGGTATATAGGAAGCAAGGATCTAAAGACTTGATGATTGTTTTACTCAAGACATTGTCCACGACAATTTTACATAACTGAATCCATTTGAGGGTGCTTTACAATGATGCATTCGTACCTGAAGAGGTGAACTATTAGATTGATTCAGACAGAATGTTGTACTTCAGACAGAATGTTGTACAACTGGCCTGAAATGTCCATCGTGTGCGCTATATTGTGGCTGCCCTTTGGTTTCTACAGAAAGGTTTCTGAATCATAGGCTGGGGTAATAATGTGTGAAGCGCTTAGAGAGCGTAATACGCTATGAAGCGCTATATAAGAACTCACCATTATTATTATTATTATTACTTCTTGGAGAGCATTTCAGATGTCATAAAATCTTGCTATGCTGATCTAGCAATGAACTGCTTGTCATTGCGTCTCTTATGGCTGCCTTAGCATTATAACATTATATACTATTATGGATTCATCCCTCCCTAGTGTTTTTGTCATTGAAAAGAGTGTTAAACCTTTTCTTGTTGAACTAACTACCAGTATTAGGCATAATTGGCTTACCTATACCAGTAATTGCTGTCGTAGGACAGACAGACAAGGTAGCCTTTTTGTGTAAACTGAATGGTTTTGTGCTAATGTAGCAATGTGCTTTAACCTGTTTTTAAGGACTGGCACCAAGGAAAATGTAATATGTCGATTAAGTCACCAACGTTATTCTTGAAAAGCATTTTCCAGAAACTCAGGTGTACCCCACATAACAGAAGAGTAGATCAAAATGGTTATGCAGAAACCAGAATATATTATTATATTCATGCCCTGAAAAGATGGTGATGCAGTCATATAAAGATATTTACTTACGATGACATGGCCTGAGAAGGTGATGATTCAGTCTCAGTGAAAACCAAATATGCCCTTATTTCCAGGATGTTTGTGAAACATTTATAACTGTCTTAGAAAATTATTTATGAATATTATTGGCAAGGATACCTGCTGAAATTGATATTTCCTTAAGTTATTGATTTACTTTTCAAAACCAGCCTGAAGGCGTTGAAATAATGTGTTAACATTTATTTCTGTTTGAATGATTGATTTATTCATTGATCATGTTATTTGTAATTAAGGCCAGTGGGAATGATGGTATCAAGATATTTGATAACCTTTTCAACATCTGAAACACCATGAAATGCTCATCTGTAGGTGTAATATTTAATCCAGAACGAGATTTTAAAGTATATTTTCACGGGTGTAGCCGCCAACCCTAGGACATTAAAGCTAGTTGTCAAAAAGTACTGGGCAATGTTGTGAAATGGAGGAGGAAACTGAAGGAACCTACTATGTGGAGTTTCTCATAAAGGTCACCACCCCTCGGAGAGAAGGCTTCCAATAATGGCGAGACAATCTGTCCAAAATGTGGATCATGGAGCGTGTGTATCCATGGATCCGGTTAATACTGGTTGCAGGACCAAAATGTTGGTTGCAATAAAAACATCAGTGAGAGATCGCCCTCTACCACCTAAAGACACTGTCACAATGAGATTGAACTCACCGCCTTGTAGGTGGGGATGTTGCCACCACGCTACTCCAACATTTCCTCTCTTAGTGTACCAGTGATAATCGACTCAAGGCTGAAAATGATGTAGTTCTCTGGCCCTATCAGAAATTGCTGTAGTTCTCTTGTATGCCAAGAAACTACTCTACTTCGTTAGTACTAATTGTAGGGCATTACACAAACTTGCTGTTTTTGACACTTAAAGAAATAATAGTTTTTACACATTCATTAATATATGGAATTTCTTTTTCAACTGTCAGCCTAGACAGATTCCTCTCCATGGATATGTTAAGTGGTATAAATTATCGAAGGTAATGGGTTTCATGACGGACCAGATACATTTGAAAGACTCCCTTCAGAAAATCTATATGGAACTTGCATGTTTCCAACCATGAATTTAAATTGCACTGGACAAAAAATACTCAGTTAAGAAATCACACTCATGATCTTATGGGCCTCTTGGGTAATTTACTGTGTTTTGGCATTAGATTGGATTTTACATTATTTTCCCTTAGTGTCAGGGTTTAATCAGGTTGAGCAGGCATGGGAGATATTGGCATAGTACAAAAATGTAGGAGTAATTAGAATGCTTAATGATCTATGTGGATGTGGTGTGGGAGGATAGCAGATGCGCAATTAGTAGTGGCTCATTCTGGATCTTGAAAATAGGGACATGATGTTGTGATGCTGTACCCCAGTAGTACACAAAAACTGGATGGTCAGTGATTGGATGATAATTGCTTTGGTAGGCGCATAAAAAACACGCCTACATTGGCTGAAGAGATTTGATGGTCAGTTGATCAACATGGTCACTGAAAGCGAAGAAAGAAGTGGCTCCCACAAGAAATTTTCATACAACAGTTGCTTATAAAGACCTTATCAGGAAAAGCACTTTGCCATCAAAAATGAAAAATTCTCTCTGAGAAAATTGTCAGCTGTGAAAATTTTCTTACTGTATTTCTTGTAAGAAACTCTAACTGTCTTAATGCCGCAACCATTTCTATGGCAACTGTAAAATCCTCATCTTCCTGTCATTTTTCATAACCGTGTAATAATTCAGTTTCTACGGTACTCATCTGTTTAATAGATTGCTCAGCAGTACCGGTCTTGGGGAGGCTTATGCACACATTTTGTACAAATTGTGTTTGTAAAGTGGTCCATTTGCCCTACCTACTGTAAACTTCTTTCTGGGGTTTGCTGCCTGAGTTTTTTATCAGTGAATGTGGTCATTTAAAATGTGATGGAAGCTGAAGTCAGTGATATCCAGTGGAAAAAAAATTTACTGGCTTCTATAGGCCTACATGTCCATTAGTCATTATTGCCCACTTGTAACTGATATGATTATCAACCTAATGCCTCAAGATTGGCAATAGAAAATGTGTATGTCTTTTGATGTAAACTGACTCATTCCACTGATGTCTCTTGTTCAAACTGATGATCAGTACATGTACTAAGTGCATGATCGGGACTTGTGGTACACCACTGGCTACATTCTGTTGGACACAATCAGTACATTTATATATGAATGGGAAGTTAGGAAACACCGTTACACCTTCTACAGGATCCTGAATAGCCCCTTTCGAAAGTCTTCAGCGGGCAATAACAACATCGTCGCCCCAGGTCAAAATGCACACGATGTACACGAACGGTACGGACATCATTCACGTTTTGACCTAGGGCGAGGATGTTGTTATTGCCCGCTGAAGACTTTCGAAAGGGGCCTATACAATATATCGTTATAGGTCTCCTACCTCTTTTTGAGTATCCGAAACTCCTCAAAGTATATTATCGCCCTGACATATCCCTAATATACACTGTAAAACACCGAACTGGGTAATTTTGTGAAGACTGTTGACGTCACTGCACCTTGGTAGTGTTATAAACCTTGTTGTCGCTCTTGAAAAATAATGTTGTTGCCAAACTGGCCATATGTTTTCGAAGCCATTGATTTTGTTCAAGGACACAAATGGCATACTTTACTCCTTTCGACCAAGTCAAAGCAATGTCATTACCATTATGTAGAAAAAATATTCAGGGCATTTAGCTAATTCTAATTATGCATAAATAAAAAAATGCATGGTTACTTTATGCTTGGTTTGATCCCTTAATCTGTTAAGGGCCTAGGCCTATATATCGCAGGCCAATTATCTGACATTTAGCATTCTATTCTGTGTGTTTGCCCCTCAAACTGATTGATTTTAGCTAAGATTAATAATTATAACATTTTCAGGCCTACCGGTACTTCCTACTTTTTATAAGAATATTAATATCCATCACTAAGATCACTTGAACCTACAAATATTGATAATGTTGGGTTAATAAGATGCAAATGTACATATAATAGTCTAGAAAAATTGTAAAAGTTATAGTCAAAAAGGCGTGCTGTTCTAGATTTTCAGGCCCACCCGATATATTGGCAAGTGCAATGTAGTCAGAAACGCCAGCAAATGTAGCCTCATCACTGATCGTAGCAACAATACTATACCAAGGGAGTCAGATGATTCCCCAAGGCTCCGAAGGCAGGTGTCTTCCTCATCACATATGAATGTAGCTTTATTGATATTGGCTTCTTCTCCATTAGGATATGATTTCGGATAATACATGGCGACGGTCTAGACATGGTCCATTATCGGGCGTGATCCCTCTTCAGCCATAATAACTTGTCAAAATCGACAATACTGGAAGTTTTTGACTGTTCTGTGACCCCAATCATAGTCCAGTTTCTCGTACTCTGGACTTTCTCGTAAAGGTCACCACCCCTCGGAGAGAAGGCTTTCAATAATAGCGAGACAATCTGTCCAAAGTGTGTTCCAAAGACCCATGGGGCATATGTATCGGTGGATCCGGTCAATACTGATTGCAATAAAAAAAACCAGTGTGATAGTCATATTGGTTATTGGTCGAGTAGCAATGCCAGCTGTCGGAAGTAAAATATTTATTTCATTTCACACTTATAGTGTAGACAACCGACAAATGGTGTAAAATATGACATATATTATTGGTCTCTGGTACTTCAGTGCAACATGTTTGTCTGTCATTAATATACAATGCATCAATAATATACACATCAATTTTTTACATTTGGGTTCATATTTGCCATTTAGAAATATAATTGGATTGAGGCTCAGTTAGTTTCACTTTTGCAGCTGCGTTTAGAATTATATTGATCATCTAAGGCCTACACACATGGTGTGTATGCCTATTGAACGTTTGATATTAGATGTATTCAACTCGTCTACACTCGAGTCAACTTCAAATTTCAAATCATGGTTGATGGTTCCACCCAATTTATTGATACTGTCTTCTTTCAAACTTCACTTGAATTATCGGTACCAATTGCCTAACAAGATACCGTAGCTATACCGGTTGGACTATACTATACTGACAGACTTGGGGAATGACTGCTGAACTCGGCAAACACCTGTGAACCTAAAGTATTTTTCCACCTGTTGGACACAGACGTTTCATGCCCATTGAAAAGTAGGCTGCTCCATAGATTTACCTATCCATCAGTCTATAAAGAAAAAAAAAGATCATTAACATTTCAATTCTGATAAATATTGAAAAGGTTTGTGGTGCATGATACTGACAATTGCATGGCTACATTGCTCCACAATGATTGATTTTCTGGTGGTGTGGAATATTTGAATTGTGATAGAATTCTATACTTTCAAGAAATTTGGGCAGCGGAAGCTTGCCATCGTCTGCCTGCACGTCTGACCGACAAACATTCCACTTTACTAATGGTATATCCTTCCTCTTTGACATTTTAATGTTGACCATGATCTTTGGTTTCCTGAACGCTACAAATCATCAACTGAGCTGGGAAGATCAAACAGGAATTGGATTGCGAATTGGACTGGTTGAATTGCACTGAATTGACGAGTCAATATAATCACTGCTGAAGTTCACCTGCTCGTAAATGAGCATACGTGAGTGGTGTCATGTGCCAATAATATGTCATAGTCTGAATCGATATTTGTTTGCAATAGTGAGCGCATTACACTTTACACAATCATTTGATTTTTAACGAAACTTAACCACATTCCAGCTAGCCCAGCTAGCAGGACATGTCACCCTAGCTTAGCTGTTAGAACATTGGACCATGGAGGTTTACCTCCATGATTGGACTACCAAAGCAGAGGGTCCTGGCTGACATCCCAGTTTCCATTAGTATGTGATCATCACATCACATCCTTAGGTCCTCTAAGAGTGCAACCGTAATTTCTAGGAATGCATGAAAAAGGGCAGCGACTTGGTCTTTAATCACTTGCTCACCATCCCACAGTGGTAGGGATGATATTTACACAATGATAATGAATCTTGTTGGTAAAGAATCCCTCATGTCATCTACGAAATCAGAATGTCATTAACGATGCAATTCAAAGTTCGTGCTTTATAAAATNACAAACATTCCACTTTACTAATGGTATATCCTTCCTCTTTGACATTTTAATGTTGACCATGATCTTTGGTTTCCTGAACGCTACAAATCATCAACTGAGCTGGGAAGATCAAACAGGAATTGGATTGCGAATTGGACTGGTTGAATTGCACTGAATTGACGAGTCAATATAATCACTGCTGAAATTCACCTGCTCGTAAATGAGCATACGTGAGTGGTGTCATGTGCCAATAATATGTCATAGTCTGAATCGATATTTGTTTGCAATAGTGAGCGCATTACACTTTACACAATCATTTGATTTTTAACGAAACTTAACCACATTCCAGCTAGCCCAGCTAGCAGGACATGTCACTTTAGCTTAGCTGTAGAACATTGGACCATGGAGGTTTACCTCCATGATTGGACTACCAAAGCAGAGGGTCCTGGCTGACATCCCAGTTTCCATTAGTATGTGATCATCACATCACATCCTTAGGTCCTCCAAGAGTGCAGCCGTAATTTCTAGGAATGCATGAAAAAGGGCAGCGACTTGGTCTTTAATCACTTGCTCACCATCCCAGAGTGGTAGGGATGATATTTACACAATGATAATGAATCTTGATGGTAAAGAATCCCTCATGTCATCTACGAAATCAGAATGTCATTAACGATGCAATTCAAAGTTCGTGCTTTATAAAATGTCCTAAGATCTTCATAATTGGAATAGTTGTGCAGATATTGGAGTGAATTCCGTTGCAACAGAAATGGTCTCCATTCATCCAAAACAGCTCAATGGCCTTATGACCAAAGGCTATCACTGTAATCATATTGTTGCTGCTGTTTTGGCTACAATAGCCAATATTCTTTCATGTTGTTAATGTGGAATCAATAAGGAGACCTACGAGAATAACAAAAGATGCAAATGAACGTAGAGTATATGGGCGTGGTGGTGACATTCCAAACCAACAAATATAACTGTGCAATCAATATGTCTGCGATGTTGTGAAGAATTTTGAAATTACGTGCTTGAAGTGGGAAAGAAACGTGTATACAAGAAGCAAAGATAAGAAGCAAAGCTGTCATCCTTCATGACGAATAGGAAATACCAAAATACTGTACAAAGATGTGCAACCAACACCAAACTTGGGGATCATGTAGAATTTAGGGAATAGTGCAACAAATTCTTCCTGTTCTAACTGAATGTCGTCCTACTTGTTCCAAAGCTGCTGTTGATAACCTATGACCAAATGATTTCAATGATATTCTCCTATTTTTCTCTCCATTTTATGAGCAGATATTAGCTGCCTGCATCATGCCACGTAACCAGGCCATAAAATTAGTATCAAATATTAAATGTACAATTGACATTTCGGCTTGGCAAATATTGCGAGGTTATTGCTGTTTTATAGCTGATGCAGTGTAAATAGTGTACTTGAGGTGCTGAATAACAAATAGATATGAGATAGCCAGTGTCAACAAAATCATCTCATGCCACTTATGACTGACAGGATTAGACTCCTTTGATGCCAGTGCATTGCATAATGCTAGAACATTTCCTTTTGGGTGCATAGAGAATGGTAAACTGGAGCTGAGTTGTTCCCTTTGCATCTCTGCCGCTTTCACATTAGTCATTGATGAACTTTCCAGGATTATTACTTGCATCAAATAAGATAACTTAAAGCCACGTCTGCTCAACCATTTGTACTTGGCCATACTTTGCTACACAGGATATTTTTCGAAAATGCTCTGCCCCAACATTTCTGCTTATTTAAAAAGAATTCCTTTGGATGTCAGCTTTTGATGCATTACCAGAATCACGAGCCACATTTGTCAGGCGATGCATTGGTTTCTTAATTCTAGGCATGATGTTGTCAAAGAAATCTCAAAGTTTATGCTTATCTTTCTGCTATTGATGAGCATTTGATAAAATTACTTTAAACTAAAAAGTGTTTCCTTAATTCCCTGGGATGTGTCACAAAAATAACATCACCTCCAAGGTTCATACTTTCGTATGGCTTAACCAACTGTCTAATTCAATTATGTATGGCTCGATTGTGACATTTTGGGAAAGAGATGCTTCACTTTGATGGCAAATCATGCGTGTTGTGACATTTGCTGCGGACGTGTTTGACATTTTTAGTGTAGCAAATTTAGCTTGCTACCATTGAACTTTTATCGCAAATCTGTCAGATAATGTAAAGGAATGGAATAATCTTGATACATAATGCTTTGATATACTCCTATAACCAGATGATATGTATTTGGGTAACCTAGCGAACTTTGGGCAGTGTTTTGGGGCTGGGGGTATATTCACTGCATGGTGCCCCATCAGATCGATTGATAAACTGATGATAAGTTAGTGATAAGGTAGTACTAGTTGCTTCTATACGACCTTAAGCTAGTGATGGAGCTTGTGGAGCAACACAGTCCAGCGAGAAAATGACATCAGCCTGACAACTGGCAGTGTTGCCCTTTACAACATTGCACAGAAACAGCTTTCACCAGTCTGACTGCTGCTGGTAAAAAAATTGGATCTACTCAAAATCGGTTAACTCTGGGATTCCAGGCTTTTAACTATTCCCCAGCTGTCTCACACGATGTGCCGACACATCAATACCGGTACCACTGCTAGCTGAGTGATGCGTAGGTGGGGATGCTAAAAACATGCTGCTGTCAACTTCTCTTGTGACATGGACATAATTCAGAGGGGAAACCCACATTCAGGGTTTGGTAATTTGACAATCAGTTGTCTTGTCATGCAGAAAAATCTGCAAGTTGATGTTATAGCATTTAAGCTGTTAGAAAAGAATTTTGTTGGATAGCTGAATGCTCCATCCAAAGCGTTGGTCATTTGTAAGATACAGCTTGTCTGTGCTCTTTACCTACTGCAGCAGGCATTTTATCTATACCAGCAATTTGATACAAAAATGAGAAGCTTACCTCTAATGGTATTACGGTCAAAGCCTGATCGGCTAATCCTTCAAAGTAGTTTTCGCAAATTAAAAATCTTCAAAGATTCAGCTGTGGATCTTGAATTGACCCAAGACTTGATTTCAAAATCAGAGCGACTACTCCTTTGGAGTGTGTGTCTTATCTCATTTATTCAGGCTCAGGTGAGCAAATGCATCATTCCTCCTCTCAATACAGAATGAAACTTCAATTAGATTTTTATGACGGTCACAACAAAAACCATTTGTCAAATGTCTAATTGGAAAATTGATTGACTCTGCGTGCTATGGCATGCTAATGGAACAATATCGCTCGTTTTCTGAACTGTTTAGTACATTAAATCAACCTAGGGGGCTTAAAGTCGTTTAAACTGTTGAATTGGTTTGAACATGCAAATTGCCTAACATATTGCTCAAATTTTATAGCTGTTGGTCCAGTCGTCAGGGCATCAAAAAGATGGATTTGACAGATTATACGGATTTGACAGATTCTGGTCTGAACTTGAGAATCTTAATAAAATACATGTCCCAGGCTCAATATTTGAAAAACCCACAGCCAGGCTTCAATACATAGGGCCAGATAGGGTAAATGGTAAATGGGGGTAAATGGGTAAATGGTAAATGGGTGTACATGTATGGTAAAAATGTTGGGAAAATATTTTTTTATTGTTAGTGCCGTTTGATATTCTACCATGCCATATTTTCCCTATTTTTGCACCCAAGCCTGAGTTACACTTGGATGAAATGTAGCCTATAACTATATGATTTCTGTTTTTCCTATTCTTCTCATTTCCTGAGTCAAGTTGATTATGAACACGCTCTTCCATTTTGAAGTAATTTATGACCACATGTTTCACCAATTCTTGTTTTTCATAGCTGTAGTCCATCATATCAGAAATGCATTACCTCCACTGATTTGTAGCTTAATGAAGTTTATAAATCATTTCATGCTGGTGCTGTTCAGCACAGTATGTATCACATGTAACATCCCCTATCGTAGGAGTATATTCAGAGACTGGTTTTATGGACTTGGTGTAAGAAGGGGTGCCTGTCAACACTAGGATTTCTTTGCCATTTTCTAACTATCTTTCAAGTTCAGAAGGTTCATGATGATGTGCTGAAGGTTTATTTGTAGAATAGGGGCACTTAGCGGGCTTCCTGGTCTATGTTATGATGAAGAGATGCCACTTTGCCCTCTAAATGTAGTTCATTCAGTGATACTGTTGAGAAATGATCTGTTTAAATGCCCTGATCAGTCTCATGTTGTGCTTGAACCGAAAATACATACATGTAGATACTTTTCTCCAGCTAATGGTGGTTATTTTGAGATAATTCTTTGCCATGGCATTAGCAGATGAGCAGATTTTAGATGATTTGTACTACCAAAAAAGGACATGTTTGTTCTAAATGGGCTTTTACGACACATCCCAGCATGCCTGGGGTTGTGGCTAGTTATCCTTCCTTACATTAGGAGCTGTGGGCGTTCAGCCACATATATCTTAACTTTTTTCCAGGAGAACATTCATGCTACCATTGCCCTTAATCACATTCCTTGTTTATGACCCAACTAAAGATTCCTGAGTCTATTTTATTGGCTACAATGATTAAGTGTTATTATCATTGGGACTGTACAAAAGGGATCCCAAGTAATAATATCCCCTGTTTGACTCGGTCATGAAATAAACAGGCCTAGTGATAAAATGGTTGAAGTTAGCAAAATGTTTGTACATGTACCATCAAAAATCCCAACGGCCTTATTAAAGCGAATTGATAGCGGATTTTATTTACATTTGGCTGGTGTTTGTAAACACAAAATTTCAGCGAATCAGAATGCACGAACATTTCTTTGTTGACATTCTGGAGAAGTTTGTTTACATTTTTTCCCGAAAATTCGTCCCCTTTCAAATTCTATTTCTAAATCAAAAATTTTCGATATCAATTCGCTTTAATATCACTGCTTTTCTTGGACCTTTTGGACCAATTTGAATTGAAAATAAGAAGAAACTGCTGCTAGCCTGCACAGTGAACCTCAAAACCCAGGAGACGAAATGCACAGTAAAACAGATACTGAGTTGCCAGAGAGATAATATGTTCCTGTTGTGTCATCCTTCAATAAAATCCCCATTCCCAAATATCTTAATTGCCTTACTTTATGTCTGTTTTATCAATCACGCAAGTCACATAAAAATAGTTGTCGCATCGCTAATAGACATCAAATCAGACATGGATGACTGACCAATGTCATATCTCATGACCAATGTCCTTTCATATTTAACTACTATAATCCGTAATAACCAACGCTGTCAGCTGAGAGATATAGGGATGGCATGAAATATTGCAACAATTACGCATATTGGTTATCAATAAAGATTTTGTTATGGACATTAACTGCGATACTGATGGCATCTGATTTGCAGGTCAAGGCTGGCAAATGTGAAGGAAGTGATGATGAGAGCATCAGTTAACCCATTTATGTTGAAGAATGGCATCTGTGGAAGTTACTGTATGGGATCTTATTTCAGCAACTCTTTATGCCCCTCAAGGCATTCATTTTCAAAACAGAACTTTCAGTTACTATCCACTTATGGCAGAAGAGCCCAAGTTAGAAAGGAGTGCAGTCAGGTCATCGAACGGTTCTGAACTACAAACAACCTTCAGGGCACATGATAACTACGTCATTGCACTAATGGTATCTTTGCAGACAGGCAGTTTTTATATTGGAATACCATCCATTTGTAGCAACAGAAAATTGCTCTCCATCAAGCGGGGGAGAAACCTTTACAATATTTCTTCAGACTGCTGTCCATTGCTGGTGGCTACTTCGAATGTCAATGCACGTTGCTGATTTGTAATCGGTGTCTTGTGTTTGGGATGGAAGGAAGGAATGAAGAAATGAAGACCAAAAAAGAAAGATGTCAAGTGGACTAGGAATCTGAATCCAAAAAGTATGATGGCATTTGCAAAACCTGGACTGATCCAAGTTGTCACTCCAACCCCTGCATTGAATTGCCTCAGTTTTCACACTTTCAATAACCCTGTGGATATTTGGTCCTCCACCCATCTACTTTCTTGTCCCACTATTCTCTGCTTTTTCACTTCAGTTGATGCAATTTCCTGCAATACACAACTTTTTCAAGGTCAGCAGAAAAGTGAGAAGAATTAAGCTTTGCTACGTATATTGAGAAATCCCTACGGTGCAACCTTAGCCTCAAAAAACATCATTCAGTTGTTGAACTGAACCTGTTTCCAGTAATGCTTAAATAATAATTAACTGAAAAAGTTAATGAATCAAAATCATTATTTTTAGAGCTATTTAAGTCATTCGACAGCCTGCAATTCCTAATTGCCGACAAACGCAAATACCTGATTGATTAAAACCATGCGTGGCTTGTTTCTGCTGGGAAGTAACGGATTGTGACATTTAATCACTGACAAATGCAACTGGTTGCAGTTGATTAATTAGTTTGGCAATTCCTTAAAGAAGTTAATGGGTTCTTTGATGAATGGGAGTTGCTGGGGACTGGATGACTGGTCTGAATTTCACATGAATTTTCTACGAAATCATTGATCGGAGTGTGCATCTAATGGGTGGTGTGTAATTATTTTGGGTCCTCTCGATGGCGTGATGTGAAATATATGTCAAAGGTCCATTTAGGGTTTCTTTTCCACCAGGAAACTGTGCTGAACCTGTTTGTCCAGTTTCATGAGGAATACAGTGTATCACTGCTTAGAAATGTACTGTTGCACAGAAATGTCCACTGTTTCAACATTAATGTACTTTATATTATGTACTGCAAATGCAGTGCAACTTATAAAGATGATGAAAGTCATTAATGCTGATACTCCACTGGGATATGACATTGATAACTGACTTACATGACCATAAAAAGTCAATAAAAGTGATGTCCTTGCATTAAAATTGGACTCCTACGACTTAACTGCCTGATTTTCCTTGACCCATACTTCTGTGGTGGACATTCTTCATGGATGGAGAATTTGGAGGTGTTACATATTGTAACCTTTATGCATGATTGATTTGGGTTTGTAAAGGTTACATTTATTCATCCTTATGGATCATGGGCTTTGATATTTGTTGTGTCGAAATGTAATAGAAGAAATCGCAATGATATCAATCGAAAGAGTTCAGTCAGTTAACATTTTACCATCACGTGCCCGAGGCCACCAAATGTTGTTTGTTTTCAATACTGTGTGAAAAGTTGGATTCCACAAACATATTGATTACACCTACGTAGAAACAGTATTTGTAAAAAAACTTACTACAAGCCTACTCTATGTTTACATTAGCCTGGAAGGTTCATTGGCGTTTCAAATTTCAAGTTGCTGTCTTCAATCAATATTCTCTTCAGATATGTTTAAAGGAATGAAAACTGAAGCGGTAATCACAGAGGCCTGTTCCTTGCATCATCAATCTTCTGGCTTTCTGGTTTATACCACAGCCTGGTAAACCAGGAACCTGTTTATAATTTCCTTCAACAAGATATCCAATTTTAGCCAAGTATTTCTTTAATATCTGATGCATGTGGATGAAAGCTTGTCTGCAGCTTTTTCACTCGAATGCAAGTAATTTTGAAAAGGGAGAACTTTTTACCTCCAGATATTCTAGTTGTCAATTTCATACGTTGAATACGGCAGCTCAGTATCAGCAATGAATGCCTTATGGTGTTACGCTACTTGATAGAAATGAAGCGATGTCTTAGATGAGAATTTATGGTACCGGTATTTTAGCTTGAAAAACTTTGAACAATTTCAATAGAATTTAAAATTTTCAACAGATGTAGAGGATTGGTGGGAGGTATCACGAAATACCTGGTGATGAAAGACTAAAACAGCAGTTGTGAAAATTCCAAAGATATATGTTTGAATGAAATCTGGAAGTTATTTCCTTCGAGTGTTCGTGGTTAGATTCTACAAACACGGTTTTAGTGATTTATCATTATCAGTTCCTTAGGAGTGAATACTACTGACTGTGCATTTCAACAGATGGTGTGGGATTAGTTGTGTTTCATTGACTACATGTGATTGATCTATGTGTGGAGTGAAGTGTAAGTTGAACAGGTTGTTCAGCTCCAGAAAACCATGGTATTTTGTCTGGTCTGAAATGCCTGGCATCATTTGGCAGCCTTCGTTTTCTGTCTCTTTTTTGCACTGCGAGTGGAAATATGAAACACAGTAGTGTCACGGATGATAAAATTGGCACTCTTTAATGACTAAAATGACTACACTGCCAATGATGATAATTTAATGTGACAAATGCCTGCCTCTGCTGGAGAGGGTTACAATTAGTTTCATAATACTGATATAGCATTTGCCATCATGCCACACTCGTAAAAATCACAAAAAAATATCAATTACATTACCCATTAATGTACACGCTATCCGAACAATACGTAAATTGATACATAGAGTAGGACCAAACTGGATGTTGACGTACCAAACATGATCATTAATTCTGTCTCCTCCTGATCCATACATCCACTCATGAAAGGTCACCTTTATTCTGAAAAACCATTCATGGTTGTGGGTGGGTGGATTGAATCCCACTGCAATACAGAACATGTTTTTGGTGTTTTGCCATTGAACTAATTTTTGCACTCAGGGTATGCTCTTTTTAGTGGAAAATGTCATGAATGAAATTACTGTCGATTTACACAAGTTTCGTCAAATGGACTGTTGTATGGTCAGTTGATTCTTCCATGCTTCAGTTGATCTGGGAGAGCTTGCAGTGCTGGATCCATTTGTTTGGGAGGTTGCACCAGATTAGGAACAGGGGTCAAATCTGCATCATCAAAGGTCCACAAGCTGGGATGTTTTCATTGCGTCTCTTGATAGTGCTTGTGATATTGATTCTAAATGAAATTATTACACCAGCTTTGCATTTTAATTGATGTTCTTAATCTTGAGCTGGAGTTAATGTTGGAGCCGGGGCAGCGATATTGATTATGATAGTCATGAACTCAGCAACCTCCCTAAGAGATAAGGTATTTGTCAACTATGATTGCTTGGAGATACAGCGAAGTGGGAGCCCCTTGGTGCTGCTGCCTTACAAAATCAGCCGATCAGTAGCTCACACCAGACTAACAATTTCCCTTATCAGCACGACACTCTTCACTGGTAGTCGACCATGACTATCACCCTTTTCTCTTCCCTGTTGGTGATGGAATCTCACTGGTGGATAACTGACATACTGAGACATTGGAAGGGTTGTTGTGCCCAGTAGATTGCATGTACATTCATTGATTGGCCACTTGGTACACTTGAAATGTGGAAACTGCATTTTCATAGTGGCGAATTAATTCTTCAAACCTGTAGCTGTTCAATAAAAGAAGTCTAATCTGCATTTAGTTCACTTCTGAAGCTGCAGCTCTCTCACGTAAGGAATATTTTTAGATGAAAAATGAACACATTGGGCCGATTTCACAAAGGGTGTTTAAGACTTAGACACGTGTAACTTCACTAAATGCACGCACTTCCACCATGCATTCGACGAAGTTACACGCGTCTAAGTCATAAGCACCATTTGTGAAATAGGCCCACAAACTCTTAGATGATAGGCCCTACTGAAGAATCAAATTCCTGTTTTCAGTCTAGTTTTTTGGGTGGTGTCATTTGTCATTTGAGGTTACAAAAACACAGTTGAGTTGCATGAAATTTGCCCTGGAGACATCGATAACCGAACTCTGTTTGTTTGCATACAGGGGCCTAACTAACCTTTTTTTGTGGAGGAAGGGCACAATGGATCATTTGAAATTATCGGAAACCTTGTCGATAAAACATTTAAAGTTCTGTTTACATATGACCCTGACAATGATTTCTTTTCTCTTCTTTTTTAAATAGCATTATTCATTGTATTAAAGAATTTTGATGATAAGTGTTGAATCTGAATCATATGTACTATTGGATATTGGTAAAATGCATCTGTACCTGTATTCCTAAATGTCCTTTATATTTTATTCAACATGGTAAAAGCGCATGCAAAAAGATTCTCTTGTAGGATTCATATATGCTATAGCTTTGAGCTATTCTGTGTCTCTGCAATGATGAAAAGTTCATCCTTTACAAACAAGAGAACTTGTATTGAACCAACTGTGGATTTTTCGTTGCCTCAAGGAAGTTTTCTCCATGAACAATTGTCTTGGTGATGAACCATTGTTCAGTCTATACATTTCAGTTGAACCATCCTCAAGCAGACATTTTATGTAAGAGGTTGGTTCCTTGAGATAAATACACCATGTTGGACGCTGAATCTCCATAGCAATATTGTTTGTGGTTGTAAGTGTTTGTAATGTTACCATTTGTTGGCAGAAGTTTGGTCGGACAGTTGGTTCAACTTCAACAAACATCATTGGAAATCACTGTTGTGTAGGAAGTCAGGTTTGCATAATAGCAATGCATCTTGCCATTTGATTGAAGTCAGGGCTTCACATGTTGGTTCAGTCAGTTTTCATTTACGTCAGAGTTGTTGCTAGTGGCTCCTGTCCTTTTTTGGAACTCGTGAATTCATTATCTACAAAAACTTTCATGTTGGTGAGTTCTGTCTGTTTAGGAATCAGATTTGTTTACTGACGGCTCCTGCTTTTGACTTGAATTCGTTGACTCAGTATCCACATATATCTAGTTGGTTGTTTCAGTTTGGATAGGAGTCAGGGTTGTTGCTGGCTCCTTTTTACTTGGACTCATTGATTCAATATTTAGGCAGTATTTTGTGGTTGCAATGGAATCAAGTTGATGTCATTAAACCTTTGTGGTAATCTCACAGAAAACTGTTGTTAATTTTCTTATCGGTATGTGTTGTCAGCACTCCAGTGTAATTTTCATTAGGACTAGATTCTGAAGGCTCTTTGGCTTGATACGTTGATTCACCCACCCCTGACCTTTTCAGTAGCTTCGATTCCCTGGTCAGACTCAAGTCTTTGGAAANTCGTTGCCTCAAGGAAGTTTTCTCCATGAACAATTGTCTTGGTGATGAACCATTGTTCAGTCTATACTTTTCAGTTGAACCATCCTCAAGCAGACATTTTATGTAAGAGGTTGGTTCCTTGAGATAAATACATGTTGGACGCTGAATCTCCATAGCAATATTGTTAGTGGTGGTAAGTGTTTGTTACCGTTTTCTGCCAGAAGTTTGGTTGGACAGTTGGTTCAACTTCAACAAACATCATTGGAAATCACTGTTTGTGTAGGACGTCAGGTTTGCATAATAGCAATGCATCTTGCCATTTGATTGAAGTCAGGGCTTCACATGTTGGTTCAGTCAGTTTTCATTTGCGTCAGAGTTGTTGCTAGTGGCTCCTGTCCTTTTTTGGAACTCGTGAATTCAGTATCTACAAAAACTTTCATGTTGTTCATGAGTTCTGTCTGTCTAGGAATCAGATTTGTTTACTGACGGCTCCTGCTTTTGACTTGAATTCGTTGACTCAGTATCCACATATCTAGTTGGTTGTGTCAGTTAGGATAGGAGTCAGGGTTGTTGCTGGCTCCTTCTTTTTACTTGGACGTATTGATGCAATATTTAGGCAGTATTTTGTGGTTGCAATGGAATCAAGTTGATGTAACCTTAGTGCTAATCTCACAGAAAACTGTTGTTAATTTACTTATCGGTATGTGTTGTGTTGTCAGCACTCCAGTGTAATTTTCATTAGGACTAGATTCTGAAGGCTCTTTGGCTTGATACTTTGATTCACTCACCCCTGACCTTTTCAGTAGCTTCAATTCCCTGGTCAGACTCAAACTCTTTGGAAATCTCCATTGTAAAATTTCCAATAAAGTCATCCGACTGTCAATAAAATTGCGTGGTTGCATTTTGGAAGATGAAAGGAAAAGAAAATCCACTTCTGTGGATTACATTTCATGTAAAAACATATGAAAATGGAATGAATGCTTATTGTCGATGCCTGTGGAAGAGTTGCGTGTATGTGGTGAAGATGTGAAAAATAAACCCACTTAGCCGATTGCTTTCTCTAAATCTGTTTAAAGGAGTGGTATGAGAGAAAACTACCCTTGTCTTCAGTTGGGCGTGACGCAGATGTTGGCTGGAAAGTACTATTGACCTCCTTGAACAACTCCAGGATTCAGTCAGATTTTAAAATTCTGAGAAAGTGCACTGTTTATTTTATTTTGAGAGTAGAAGAAAATATGCACACTCTCAATATTCTGACTCGTGGGAAATACAAAGTCGTTGGTGACAATTTCTTTATGACCAACTGTTCTTAGAAAATCGGATTCTGGTTTTCTAATGCAGAATTCTCAAAATGTTAGTTTATCTTGTGTGTTTTCAATGGGACTATTATTTCCAGTATCAAATTATCAAGTTCAACTTGCTGGACAACTGCAGAGGCTGACAAATAAAAAAACTCGCAATGTCCTTGGCCTGCTCTGTCTTCAAATGATTGGTGTGGGATGATGCTCAGAATTATGCAGAATACACCATTATCTTGCCATCTCCATGGATCTTCATTTCCCTGAGTGTGTGTGTCTTCTTATTTTTCTGGGAGGATAAAGTTGCACCATGTTCTGCAGCACGTTCTTGACTTTCCCATGTGGCTTCATGTTTTCAGCAATGCTTGTGGTTGCTCATAAAAAAAATATCTTTTGGCACTCATTGAGATTTGTGACAATGGAATTAAAGTCCTACCTGCCAGTGCACTCCTCAAAGATTCTTTGCTGTGGTGCTGTTTGTTCTGTTAAGAATGGCAGAGCATCATGCTATCACAGCAAAAAATACTTTGTGTCAAGATGCCTCTCACGATCATTATTACAACTTGATCACATGCCAGAAGATGTTGGCGGGTAACACAATACTGCTTTGGAAATGCAACATTGGATCTTGGCATAAAAGTGATGCATAGCTACGGTCTTTGCGGTAAGAGACTTTCATATCACCATTGAATTAGAATTACTGGTCCATTCTTGCACTGTGATTGAGATGCTTTGATTGGTTCAAAGAATTGATCAGCCTGAGGCAGGCAGTGGATGATAGTTGCAAAAATTTGATTCTTATCTTGTTATTAAGAAGTATTGACGGCTGGCTTGGTCAGGTGTCACTTTGCTTGTTCAGATCTTGTCAACAGAATGTGTATAAAATGTAGTATCTTATCTCGCAATAAAAATGTCAGTGCTAGGAGTGTAGGCCCTACAAGTTCAACCAAGACATTTTTGCAGTTAGTCATAGAGTAGGAAGCTCAAAATCTCGTCCCAAGTCCTGTTGGTCTGTAGTCTTCCAATCTAGCTTTATGTACATCTAGAGTTCTTGTGTACATATTCGTACTTGTGAGGCTGTCTGCACTGATCCACCCTGAACACAGTACATAAAATGTCTCTGTCGGCGAAAAATTGATCAGTCTGCAGTAGTCACAAAAACCATGCAAATCTATATCATCCTTTTAGATAAATGATTGTCAGTTGGTGCCAGAGGTTGAAATTAGGGCTATCAAATGCCAATTCAACTTCTGCCCCTTTGTTTTTCAACTGAAGTTGATTGTGGCATTTATTGATTGAGGAGAAAGAATTCGTTATTTTATACTGCCAGTATTCTAATTGGATGAATTGGAATGTCAATCAAGCTTTGTCGGTGAGGATGTTATGATGTCCTGGAACATGACTCTTTAGTACCACATTCATGCATAATATCTAATAAATCCGTCATTTGGAATGATAAATTTCACATTTGAAAATTAAATAAATGATTTCAAACTGATAAATACAGGGCACTGATTGTATCTATCAGTTTCATTTCTGATATTCTGATGTGAATGACAAGTTAGACATCGGAAATGTGCGATTAGAAATCTGGAAGTCAGATTCCAAGGTGAGGAGTACAATATCAAGAATCCTCTCTAGAAAAATCTCAACAGGCTCCAGCATGTCCCTTTGCTGTGCTCTAAGTTGAATATTGATGATAAAATGCAACAATAGTATTATTCTTTGAAAAACACAGATAGGACCCTTGCTTGTCTCGTACCCTCCCGTATCCTGTCTCTGCATGTATGACCATTGTTATGGTCCCTACATATCAATGTAGGGACCATCTTGATATCACTGGGAAGGTAGGAAATTTTTATTTATTCTTCTTCCACACTCAATTGGGACACAATTCCAAGAAAACCACTAAATCACTGCAAAATCATGTAGTACCATCATATAGTCTGTATTTGTATCCAGCTCTGAAAGGTTAGATAGTTTCAAAAAAATTAACTTACGGTGGTTTTTGAAGACTAACAAATATGTCCCTCAGTTTTTTTTTGTTGGTTGTTTCGGGCTGGTATGATGGATCCGTATCCAGCTCGACCACTTTGCCCTTCCTCTGATCTCTGAAGA
>NMRB01000075.1:218436-273994 GCA_002633025.1 Notospermus geniculatus
TTTTTTTACAGGAAGCAATTTTGTGCTGAAATGGTACCACCTATAAATTTACAGAAAGTGCCTGCAGCAGAGTCCCCAGAACGTCTTTGTTTTTACAGGAATCATTTTTGTGCTGAAATGGTACCACCTATAAATTTACAGAAAGTGCCTGCGGCAGAGTCCCCAGTATTTCTGTGTTTTTACAGGAAGCAATTTTGTGCTAAAACGGTACCACGTATAAATTTACAGAAAGTGCCTGCAGCAGAGTCCCCAGCATTTCTGTGTTTTTACAGGAAGCAATTTTGTACTAAAGTGGTACCACCTATAAATTTACAGAAAGTGCCTGCAGCGGAGTCCCCAGTACTTCTGTGTTTTTACAGGGATCTGATGAGGGCAGTAATACAGATTTCTGTATTTGTAACTTCACCTGTAAATATACAGAAAGTGCTGGGGACTCTGCTGCAGGCACTTTTCTGTAATTTTATCGACAAAATTTCTAACAGTGTATACTGTTTGTGTATCTTTATTCTCCTATTTGTTTACATAGCCATTTATTGGCAGAATCTGTCATCTTCTTGCATCTCTTGCTTATATCAGAAGATCAATCAGAGCATGAAGTTCAGGCACTTTTCAAATGGTAGGTGCCAACACGTGGAATAACCAGCAACACGAAACCTGATTCCATGATTTCTATGCATTATCCACTGGCAACCCGTGAATCGAAACAACCTGTGATCACAGAAATAAGGGCATTATGAAGTATAGCTGCTCAGGAGAAACTTCTCACCAAGAAGCTAAAGAAAGACCAATGTTCCAAGGTATATCCTGTCATGGCTTTTACGAACTAATAAAATTTGATACTTTGATTGGTTATACGTTTCTTGCAATATAATCTAACCTTTAAGGTATCCTTGGTATTTTATATCTTACATTTCCAATAGGGCAAGTGGCAAGTTACTTTTTTCACCACGAGACAAAAATAAATTTGTTATTGGAAAATAAGTAGAAGTCTTATTAATGCTGAGCATTATAGAATTTCTGTATAATTGGTGTTCTTTCAGTTAAGTTGGACCATTATGGGTTTTTTAGGACTCGCTTTTAGAGCAGGGCAGTTTCATGAGAAATATCAAAAATGTCTAAGCAATCAGTCTTCCTTATTGTAATCTCTGCACAATAAATAAAATGTGCTAATTGTGTATTTTAAATGGTGTGGAGAGGACTTTGGCCGTGTTATGTCTAATGTTACACAGAATCAGGCAATTATATTAGAATAGAGCTCATGGTACTTGGTACTGATATCAGATACTTTTAGTTGAATGTATTTCCATTGAGGGATATTCAGTCAAGTGGGACTTCAGCGGATGAGGTTCTTTCATGTTATTACAAATGAGGCAGTTGTATAAAAAAAACTAAAAAATAGTCATTCTTATACAAACGCTTTCTCATGTTGTTGTGCAAAGGGTAGGATGTTCGAGATATTTTGTGTGATGGAGAGAATAGGATGTTGGTAGTATTTAGCATGGTAGAGTGTGTAGGATATTGATACATGTAGTATTCTGCATGATGGAGATAGGGTAGGATGTTGGTAGTATTCTGCATGATGGAGTTAGGGTAGGATGTTCGTAGTATTCTGCATGATGGAGTTAGGGTAGGATGTTGGTACTATTCTGCATGATGGAGATAGGGTAGGATGTTGGTAGTATTCTGCATGATGGAGATAGGGTAGGATGTTGGTAGTATTCTGCATGGCGGTGAGGGTCAAATATTGGTGATGGAGAGTGTAGGATGTTAGTAGTCTATTGCATGATGGAGAGTGTAGGATGTTGGTAGTCTATTGCATGATGGAGGGTGTAGGATGTTGGTAGTCTATTGCATGAGGGAAGGTGTAGGGTGTTGGTAGTATTTTGCAGGTGGAGAGATATAGGACCTCAGCAGGTGATTTTTCCTATATTACTTTGCAAATCAGAAGATCATTTGAGTAGATAACATGGTTGTAACTTCAATGCTTTCAGCAACATGATATACTAGTGAGAAGTTGGTTGTCTAAAGAATTTTATCAAGGAAAAATAATTGTTTCTGTAGGAAAATTCCACCAGTGATAGCCATGCTACTGATTAACCAATAGCATGTTTCATGCATGGGTGACATACAGAACTGTCAAAATGCAGGCTTCCAGTCAGAGATCTCTATCTCCTGTTGATCATTGTTCCAAGTAATCTTCTCTCATGACTCAAGGCTTATCAATTATTCTAAGGTTGACGCTTGTGCAACATTGCATTGCATACTTGATGTTGATTGTCGAGAATCTCATTAATTGACCAATTACAATGATGATGAAGCTGCTGAGGAGACTTTGGATGAGGAGGAGAGGACTCCGTCCTTAACTTGTTGTTGTTCTGTTGAGGAGATGACGACTCCTTAACTTGTTGTTGTTGTGGGTAATTCATTCCATCAAATCAAAGTCACTGAATATGCTGCATTTTTCAAGTCAGTGTCCATCATGTGGAATGCATGTTTTTGTAACAAAGTCTACACTCAAGATCATTAAAATGGAACTGGCTGTTGCTACATTGAACCAAATTTGTCACTGGTGTCTTCGGGATTTGATCTGATAAAAAGGTGTGTTTGTCATCATTAGGTACAACATTTTACACTGTTGCCCAGTTGCCCAGTTTCCATCTTGCTAAAAGATTTTCTTGTTTTTCAAGTCACAGATTACCAAATTGTCATCATAAATAAACTGAACACCAGGTAACTGTACCTGGTCCTACATGGTGACAAGTAACATTTGTAAGTATGTATATGATGTAAGTATATATCTACCTTGGCATGTTGTAAATCATACCACATTGTCATAACTAAAAAACCTAACTTCATAAATAACGTACACAAACAGGATAAGGTGAATAAACATCACACAGCTTGTCATCTGTTGCTGAAATTCAGGTATTAAAGTGCATTGATCTGTAATAAATGATTTATAAAAGTGCATTTGAGTGGAAAAATAATGAACCGATACCATACTATTATTGACTTTAAATAACTGTTGGCTGCTAAAAACAGCTCATGTGTTGTAGCCTGTGCAAATTTAAAGCAGATTTTGCATAAAGATCTTGGAGGAAGATACTCCGTTATGGACATTTACAAAATATACTAAAGAGATAATACATATGCAAATATGGTCTGTTGCAAATAACTCAGACCTGCATTTTACAGCAATGTTTGTTTGCTGTGTAATTTCTTTCCTTTGCTGTCACACTCTTATATTGTTTATAAAAAGTCATCATAGGAAGCTTGTGAAAGGAGAATTCTGAAATGTCACCAGTGAGAAAATGTTGCCCATAATTGACATCCTGCCGCATCTTACACAGCAGGGTTTTACCTTGCTCCTCTTCATCCACTCATACACAGTGTGTGCAGTGTATGAAGAGCAGCAAGACCAGAGCCCTGCTATGGGAGGATGTTCTGCTGTTTTTTGAGTATGAAAAACCTATGAGATATCTAAAACAAAGATGCTGGATAAAAGGTTAGGTTTATAACCTGTTATCCACACACAGCAACCAAAGTGCTTTATCAAGTAAACACAATCAAGGGTTTTCGAAGGAAGCTTTCTCTGGACCTCTACCAATCACTTATTCTTTGTTTACTTGATCCTTTCAGACCAGTCAGGAGTACAGAGTACCAACTCAAGCAGACAGGCCACCTGTGAGCATGAAGTAACAACTCAACCATGTATTGGCCGGCACGAGTTCAGCATTGTACCACACTCCGCCGCTGTGTGGTGCAGTTCTAATAAAGTCGCACAGAAAAGGAGTGTTTTTTGTGATAAATAAATAAATGTGAACAGTTGTATTGAAAAAAGTGTTTTATCTTTCATTTGCAGTTGTATTTCATTGTACATCTACCCATATGAAAATCCATGACATTAGTCACAATATTATGCCAAAGACTTGATTTGTGGCATCTTCATTCATTGCCATTTTTCTGAATGATACAAAAAACAAAAAGGTACACTAAAATGAAAGTGAAATTGACGCTTGACACTCTAGAGAAAGAACCTACCTTGGCTAGTTCAACACTATCCATGTATCAGTTATATCCGTTTCTATCAAGTTCAATCAACCTTACTCCAGAAGTCTTATGAGCACTTTTTACCAGATCAGATGTCAGTTAAAATGTTTTCAGTTATCCTTCTACATTTCTGGACTTCCTCAAATCCTCACGTCTGTTTTTTGTTGCTTCCTAATCAACTCTCTCTCTCACAGAAGTCTGCTCTTTCCATTGATGAGGAGAAATCCTTCACGATCGAGTGGTATTTACCTTGCTTTATTGAAGATCAGAACTGCTTCCAAGTTGGCAAGCAGAAAAATATCCAAATCAGGTAGAACTTTCTCAAACATTCCCTTTTTGGCTTACTTCCTAAGATCTCTCAGTGCCATGTCAATCACTGTCAAATTTGAAATTTATCCAGTTAAATATCTTGTTAATCCTCTCTCACCGGGTAAGAATTCGGCACTGGCAACTTGGAAAGTCAACAATGAAACTAGGGAAGTCCCCTTTTCTCTGTTTGCAAAAATGTATCAACTGTGAGAATCAACAGATTAATGAATGAAAGCCAAGAGTAAGGTCAAAACGTAACTCAGCAGACACCAGCTGTTCAGTGGTATCTCCCCGTTGCCAGCATCTCTCAACTATTGATGAATCGTGAAACTGTCGCTAGGTTCATAGTGCGTACAGGCAAACAACACCATTGATTGGTTGGTGGTGAAGCTGTAGCCACGGCCGGACCAATCGCTGTTACATAGCATCATCAGGATCAGTTCGCCACTAGTACCATTCAGGAACTGTAAGAGCTGTTGATATTGGTAGCATTTTTGCACTCATTGTCCGTGCTGTTTCTCATGTATCAGTGTCCCTGATGTGTGGTACAAAACATGCCAATATGATCTCTTTGTCCATGCGTCACTCAGAAGAAATTTCTTCACTATTTACTGCTTCAGCATTGGGTCTATCATTTTACGTCTTGATTTAAAGAGGAAACCCTAAAGAGTGCTCTTGGAAAATGTCTCTTTGCTTAGGCAGAATAATCTGCTTAGCAAATAGATTGAGTGTGTAGCTTTCTTTGCTGGTTCAGGGGAACATCAGTGGCTGTCAGTGAAGTTATTGGCCCATTCTTCATGTGATTTAGGTGGTGACATGGATGATTCTTTGACATCACATGTTTCAGTTGGAGGTCTCATCTGGTTTTACATTACGAATCACCAAATTTTGTCAGAGGCGATAATCCTGTATTCAGACATCGCTCTCTTTAGCCCCAAAAGGCCAGTTGTTAGCCGAGAAGGCTGTCGGCTACTTGACAACTTAATGGTGGTGTGTTGTGAAGTCGTCTGCTGCCCATCCGCCCATAAACCTTTGTCAGTGCTATATAGCACCAAGTTATTTTTAATACATCGTTTTAATCTTTGGGTGTGCAGAGGGAGTGAAGGTCATCTGTACCATTCTATGACCTTATTCTCAACATCCTCTAGCAAACCGTTGAAAAATTGATAAACCTCACCCTATTCATCTTACATCATTAATCAAAGCTTCTGACTCTCATTTAGATATAATTAGGCATCATTAGCTTTTAAATTACTCAGACTGTTTTGAAAGGTCTCAAATTTTCTTCTATTATATCCATTAATAATTTCTGTTGTTCATCCTCTGACTATGAAAATATTCATTAATTTCCCATTAAGCGCATTCGAGCAGAGTTAAAATTGAATCAATGGAATGGCTTTATCTATTTTCTCTATTCACAATTTGTTTTTTGACTCATGATGAAGATTAATGTTCTCTTCAGCTGATAGGACCCATGACCATGGATGACATATCAAGGGCAACTAAAAGAATGAAGGCCACTTGATCTTGTTCTTGGTTTTATATCTTTCATACATTTATAATGATAAGAATAACAATATTTGAGATCTAAAATCTCCATGTTGGTGGCACAATGTGGTGCAATCATGTACCACTCATCCGTTCAGATTTTATCATGTATCCAACACCTCTGTACAAACAGCCCTCCCATAAGAATGGAGAATGAGCCCCTACAAAATGCTGCCATATCAGTGAATAGTGTACCTGAATAAAGCCATCGCTCACTCTTTGCTTTCAGAGAACTGCTTCTTTTCAATCTCTTATCATCAAAGTGCAGAAAAGGATGCCTATCACATTTCAATTGAATATGGCCTCATAATTGTGTATGCTCTCTCCGTTGTGCATCCTTCATTTGCTGTAGTAATTTGCTTCGCAGGAAGTTCATTAATTTTCAGGGTCTCATTCGATGTAAATTTCCCACTGGTATGGTTGTTCTCGTTCGCATATGTCTCAATGATTTCTTCTTCCAAAGCTGTGTTAATTTCGATATTGCACATTTACAAGTGAAAAAATTGGGCAGTTTTTGGCCTGGGAGGTTATGAGGTTGTTAAGGTTTTGTCCCACATCTGTGTTATTAGTAGTCTTCTACCAACTGGTTTCCTCCTTCCATGTCATGTTTATCATGTGTCACCTGCACACTGACATCAGGCTTCCATCACATTGGCCTAGGCTTGCTCACATAACATTGCATACATGGACTTACTGCACTCAGTTATTCTAAGCGCAAAAGAGCCAGTACAGTACATGTATATCAGCCACTTAGGGTTGTGTTCTTCCTGAGGCCCTGCTGCAAAGAAAAAAGATTCACATCTAGTTTTTCACCACTTGCCAATGATGCAGAGTGTGACGTTGGAATCTTTTGAAGAGGACATGTATCGACCATAATTAGTTTTATCAGGAAGACAATATTAGTAATCATGCGTGGCAGAGCACTTTGAGTTGGTTACAGTAATATTACCCTTGTTACTACCCTGGATATTGGCAAAAAATAAAACAAAGTGAACTTTTTTTAACTCTTGCTGAAGGACCTGTCTTTATAGCGAAGGAAAGGCAAGTAAGGTCAATGGGTTCTGACTATTGTTGTCTTTTGAGACATTTTGGTCTGCGGCATATAGATTGACGGCAGATCCTGTTATCTGCACTCATTCTACTTTTAAGACTGCCATATAAACTGCCAATGCCTTCCCTGTCCAGACTGTCAGACACTGACACAATCAAATGTCTGGCAACTGAAATGTATTGCAGTCTATACATTCTCATTATACCTCATATCTCACAATTAACTATCATGCCTGTTTGTTTGGCATTAGAGATATATTTCACTGACTTTTTATTTGTTAGAGGGCATGGCACATTCCAAATACATCAACATACCCATTCCGTTCTGGTGACTTTGGATCAATGACTTTGACACTCAAAGATATTGAGTTGAGCCTCACCAAAAATGGATGCCCAGGGATTGACGAATGCTGACCGCAGTTGAGGGGTGTCTGGATTACAGAGGGCAAAGGAAATCACCAAATTGGGACTGAAATTGTGTCCTCCCAGCAGAGGTGTTGGCTAAAGAGGGTTTATCCCCTGTTAGCCGTTCATATCGGAGGTCAATGACCACATAGTCTATCATGTGATGTATCATCACCTCTGAGACATCAACCTTTGTTCGTGTAGTTCCTGTGAAGCCAACATTTGGTGATTAAATCATGTCTGTAGAGCATCCTCACGAGAAACTCGGAGACTGCACAGGAAATCTGCAAGTTAGATCACCGACACGATGTAGAAGTCGATTATGCTTTGTCACAGTTTGCCTGTGTTGGGCTAAACTGGTTTGCTACTCTGAACATGAGATACATGCTATAGCGACACAAGAACCACTTTGCTTCCAAATGTCAGATCATAACCTGTGGGGACTTGTGACACAATATCCTATTTTGTAAGGGTAGAAGATACTTGGACTACGTCACTTGTCAGATGTGAATGATACCTGGCATTCTGACATGCTAACCTAGTTTGATGAACAAAAGGGATTCTTGGAATTGAGTGTGACATATGTTTGTGAAGACTCTGCCTGCTGCAGATGAAGACACATGTTACATTGATTGGCTTACTTATGTTACACTCCTATGATAATGGAATTGCGAAACACTATAATGTAAGTTGCCACAAGAAATGTATATTTTGAATTGTTGCTAACATGATACCTGGCATTGGGACTCACTCACCCAGCTTAAAAAACTTAAATGACACCTGTTGTTGGCAAATTAAGTAACACCAGCTAGCTGTTCTGCAGTGGTGTTCTGAAAATGGAAATTCACTGAGTCAGTTGACTGGACTGGAGAAGTACAAAGGACATACATGTACTTTCTGAAAGTAATTTTTGAATTCCAAAGACTTTGATGCAGTCAACAATGAATTTTCAGTAAAGAAGAACCAGGCACCCTCTCTTTACCAGAAAGTCCTGGATCTACCCTGCTGCGTGGCATCTATCTATTCAAGACCTACGACTTGTCTATAACAAGTCTCATCTTACCGCTCTCTTGGTGATGATACAGTCTGTCTCAAGATCTTATCATGATACCTGCTGGTTTCATGTCAGCACATCGATATTTCAGAATAGACCAAATCGACAACCTTATCGACAGAACTCTGATTGACGTGCGCTAATGACTTATGGTTTCCTTTAAGAGTATATTTTCTATGAGATCTCATGATGATACCAACGTGCGCCTTCTCCAATTAAACCCGGGGGTCAGGCATTCCCAGAGATTCCCTTTCTAATGACCCCAGGGTGTCAATCAGATAGCCAAAGGGGCTATTTTAATCTTCAGGCTCTTGATAGGAAGCTATCTATCTGTATAAGAACTCTGTTTTAACCCTTTGGACATAAAGGAATATGTGGGTAGGTGTGTTTTGTCTCACACCATCACCACTCCCGCCCACCCCCACCCCTCCGAAGACAGGAGGCCAAACTTCAGTTTTGGCCAATCTAAGAAAGAATGCCTTGAGAGACTGATTTTTCTGGTGGTGTGTACAGAGAGTTTACAGGAAGTTTCCTTTTGATATTGGGCTTCTTCTGATTTCAAAAATGGCCACGATGCCACCATTATTTGTAAGGGGTCAAATCCAACCCAGATGATCTGACCCGACAGAGAAACATCTTCATTGGTACCACATATTATGCAACAACAGAATATGGTTCATATTAACTGACTCCATGCTCTTTCGTTGGATCACGATTCATGCCTCAAAAAAACATCTTTGGTTTTCATTCTCATTAATCAGAAGATACCCATTTGCCTAAAAGCGAACCCATTTTGGTATGCCACATTAATTCCTGTGCAGCAATATTAGACAAATATGAACCACAACAAGATAATTAATGGATTTCTGCTATTGATGTAATTACTCTAGTTATTTGTAGTGAGCAGATTTGTGTTAATGCCTACACACTATGCTCTCCTATCAATATCAGTCGGGGGAAAAATACTGTGAACTTACGATGCACGATTCTGGCAAAATGAGCAATTGTTTGAGCATGAATATCCACAAGTACACTGCAATAACCGCTGCATCTTCCCGTTCATAAGTTGTAATTATCTGTCACTTTTACTTTATAATTATTATATAGGGACATTTTTTTGACAACTTATCAATACGCGAGCTTCTTATCAGTTTACAGTTGAATTCCTCTCAAGAAAATCATTGACAAAATTTTGTGGATATCACGTTTTTCTGCAAACTTCATTTTTCGAGTGGCAATGTCATTAAATATTAGTAAGTAATGATTTGTGTGAAAATTCAGGGTGAAGGGATTACAGGATGGTACATGATTTGGTTTAACAAATCTCTTTCCTGTGCTACTGATGAATCCACTGACATCCATGATGGATCATTCTCTAATGACTTATGGTGATATTTGATAACACACCAGAGAATCCAAGCCCTGAACGACATGGCAATAATTTGGTTAAGAGCCCTAGTGGGGGATCAACTAGATTGGTGTGCATGGATCTCCACAAGTCTAGTCAGGTTTATTGGTAAAGTCTCTGTTGTAGCCCAGAGATAATCAAACACATTTTCAACTATGAACAATCCTTAACAAAGCTGACACTGCCTTTAACGCAAATATTCAAGAACCTTGCATCTTGCTGAAGAGTAAAAAATTCAAGGATTTTTCGTGTAAGATTTATCAGGAGCCCGTAATAGACAGCAGGTGGATCTTGTCAGCAACATTTTTTTTGTCGTGAAACAATCATATTCGCTTATGTGGTGCAGCAGAGCAACCTGTTGTTCAGCTATAACATTGGCATCTGTAGTTGACATTGTGGTTACCATTAATGGGCCAAATTTAGAAAGGGTCCCAATTCCCGAGTATGGATACACACAGCCTGGGTCTATGCACAACATCTTCAATATCTTACCTGAATCATAGCTAAATTCATACCTTCAACGTCCTTCATAGATATGACACCATGTGTTTCTAAGATCAAAAAAAACTTTATGTCAGGTGATAGTGATATGCTGTTGTCGCGGGGTGCGGGAGTGGAAATATCACAGGGTCTGTCACTTCCGAGGTCCTGGCCTGGTTTGAACCCTCCATAAACAGAGAAAGGGTGACTCTACTTGACGACATAAGTTTTCATCTGGGCAATCTTCTGTCCTACCTGCTGTTGGCCTACATTCATCCAGCCAGTGTTGCCTGTGGGGGATTATAATGTTTTTAACTGATGTGCCTCCAAAAGAAAACCTCTATATGTTGCAGTACTGAGGAAAAAAATCTTGACATTCCACTTGGCATGTTTTTGTTGCAAGTTTGGCAAGGACGTGAAGCCCCAGAGAGGAACAATGTCATTGCTTATTATTGATTCCTTTGTGGCTTGCCTCTACATCATGGCTGCTGTATCAATTTATTATCCCAAATGCATGCAGCATTTATGTAACCACTTTGTTGATTTAGGGTTGCAGAAACAGAATAGGGAGGATAGCTGATATTTCACATCTCGGGAGACCTAACAGATTGAGCGATTCCATTGGCATTTGCTCTCTGTTCGTCTGTTGGTTGATTTTACTGGTCTGTGGCTTCTAATATAGGCCCCTATTTTAGAAAGCTTCTCAATGTAAAGGAGTTCCTCAAGGCTATTGTTCTCCTGTTGAGAACAATAGCCTGAGGAACTCCTTTACGTTGAGGAGCATTCTAAAATACGGGTCATTGAGTCAGTGGCAGTGGTCCGAGGATGATATCCCACCAGCCTGCTCTTTATCTGTGCATAGGCAAAAGCATAGAGGCTGAGAGGAGGGAGTCTGAAACCCCTGATATCTCATGATGGGAAGAAAATTACAGTTTGAAACCCTTCTGTGGTTGTTGTGACTGTTTTGCCCCAAGGGCCTTTCATAAGTTGTATACGCCTCCAGCCAAGCGATATTACAAGTCATTGAACTGTTCAACCCTCTCGCCTCTAAATCATCAAACTATTACATGAAGGTCTTCCCAACTTTGAAGCATCAAAGTGGTGCATCTTACCCACTTTGAAGTCTGATTGTACGGTGGAATGCCTCTCAATCAAACACCAAAACATGATATAAAGTTAAATGCCAAGTCTGATGTCATGAAAAGTCCCCGGGTTCGTTATCTTTGAACATGTCGTTGAGACAGCCGACACCCATAATTAGATATATTTGTTGTTTGTTTGATAATATTTTAATAAACTTGTCTGATCTAGCTTCTGCTCATATGATTTCTAAATATCATGGTATAATTATAGCCAATATTGATGTTCAGGCCTATTATCTTATCATTGAATAACAAGCCACTCTCTGATGTGTAACCTTAAGGGTACAATTTCAAAAGAGCTATATGGTGTATGGACACACACACAAAGTTATCGGGACCATGAAGCCATTTGTTAACCAGTGTGTCCATATACCCATGTAGCTCTATGGAATTACAGCCCAAGATGTACTTGTATAAGAAGAGTATTAAGTGTAATTTTCATGAACTTCCCATAGTAAAAAACAGGAGCGACTTGTACTTGATGATGATGTGATGTCCTTTGCATCATCCGTCCAGCATTTCCTCTGCCTCTATTTGGGGTAATGAAAATTAAGTTATTGCTGTGTCCACTTATCAAGAAGTCGGCTCTGCCCACGCATCCCCAAGCTAAAGCAATTTGGTTATCCTCATTGGTCACAAAATTAGGTGACCAACCCTAATTAGTAATTAGTCAATCATTTGTTATACTTTGCGCCCCAACATTCACCTGCCTTTTACTTTGGCTTTTTTCAAAACTGGAAGAATTCTTGAAAAGTAGCCATGAAGATAATTATTATAATTTAGTTGAAAGTGCTGTTTCAAATTTGAAAAGGAGTGAGTCAGAGGACAGTAAAGTTATAATGGTCTGTGAAAAGACAGGTAATGAAAGAAGTAGAGATCTGCTGCCATGTTGCGGTTCCTCTCCCTTGGCCGACACAATTAATTATCGATACATCCACCGAGGACCTCTGACCTACATCTTCCATTTCTTGGTAAGAAAATCTAATTAACCTAGCGTCACATCAGTGGAGTATTGTTTGAAAGAGGTTTGCTCTTTTGATAAAGTGGTAAGGCGGAAGTCAAGTAGTCTGGGGGAAAGAGAATAAAAGGGTTTTTGTCAAGAGGACTGACTCATTACTGAACCATAAGTTCAGCTGTCATTGGTCTGACAAAACGTTGACCTTCTGGCCAGTTGCTTCTGATGAGGTTAGTTTTCTGGTTAAAGCTACATGTATTTGTCATGATGATGTTGTTGGCAACATCATTTGATGTCCCCTGTACATATTTGCAATTCAGTGTTTTAAGTTTGATATTGCCCATCATTTCACAACCTAAAGAGGAAAATGTAAACGGCTGCCCCCTCATGAACATCCGTATAGAATGACTTGTGTCATTATCAGGAATGAATAGTTCCACTCATTTCTTTTGATGGTTTTGCTCTTTTCGATGTGTAGGCATGACATTTGACGTAATTTCATTACAATTGTTCCAGTCATGGCAAAACAGAGTGGTGGTATATTATGTTCCTTTGAAACTCTGATCCAAGGGGATACACCATAGTAAATTGATGTGTGGATATACTGCTGCACTCAGTTTTTAGATTGTATTGCACAAGAATATATTGATGTATAACACGAGACAAAATAAAAGAACGGAAATGGTAAATCATATTGATCATAAACTCATTACAGTGTAGACTGCTCTGAAGTAAAAAAAAAGTTTCATTTGATGTTGTTTGGGCAGGTGAATGATCAGCTGGTGGCACTATGGAACTGTCTCTTTTGGCAGTATCATGTGTACATGCAGTGGCCCACATGAACCAGAGTACCTTTCCCTGTGAATCTTCTTGTCTTTGGCTGATTGACAAGCGTTCGGTTCTATCAAGATGCCTGATCCTTGTTGAAATCAACAAATAGCAATTACTCGGGTCAGGCTCCCAATCCTCATCCTTTGTCCTTGCAAGAATTACTACAGCAGCACCAAAGCAATTCTGAATCCTGACTACCAGATCAGAAAAATGATCAAACGTTCTGTTAGACAAAAGTCCTTGTTTCTGAGAATTGGCAGCCATCTACAATCAGATTGCTGTAAAATCTTTCACTGGATGTGTCCAACATGTTAAATTACCCTTATTGCCTGAGATCTCTTCCTTGTGATAGTTTATTGCATTGCCTAGACATGAGTGGAATTGACAAGCAATATCTGATTCTCTTTGGTTCTCTTCCAAGATTTGTGCTTTGCTGTTTTTCTAGATTGGTTGGTAAAACCCTGTGGCATTTGCTGAGTGGGTGTTGGATGAGGGTTTTTTATGCCCCTACATGTCGTGGTCAGGACGAAAAGATGTACATGTACTAGTATTTGATAAGGAATAATAACTGTCTATGAATACATTGTTCATTTGCTGCCTGCAAGCACCATTGATCAAAGAATAAGGTGAACAAAACAATCCATAAGATTTCTTACTATGGCCCAATTATTTCCCAATAAATTTGGAAATGTATTCCTTTTAATCTCTGTCATATTTTGGCCACTTCTCCTCATTCTTATTTTAGCATGTACCAAGTGGTTTGCCAAACTACAGGTGAAAGTCACTTGACCTCTCCCCTAGCAAGATGAACAATGACTGCTTTTTGTAGGAAAAACAGCTTCATTTCTAAGCACGTTAACATTTGAAAGTCAAACCTATTATCACATGGTAATAAATTCTGATTTCCACCACCATGGATAAATACTCCATATTTCTTATTCTTCTGGAGCTACGGTACTTTGCAGATAGAAGAAATCGTTTAGTTTAGTTAGGTCAAATGTTTTTATCCTGCACCTTTGTAAGACAAATGGCCGAGCTGCACTTTCAAATTTTTCATATGATGATTGAGAGATTATGGCTCCAACACATGGACCCACTCAGAAAATTTTATGCCGTTCTATACTACTTGTGTTACAAAGTTATTAATAAACATGTAGGATAGGAAACATTTTCAGGTTTAGTTTGATCTCCTCCGAAAACCAGCCTGGATTAGCTTCCTTAAATGATGGGCTGCCTTCAAAACAAAGCATATTGGTGGAGGTAGTGAGCCAGTCCTAATGGTGGCAGGCCGTGATGGAATCTTTGCTGAACTGTAGTGAAAATCAGCCTGCTTCAGTATTTCTCATTTGCACATTTAAAAAAAAAGATGAAAAAAATTTAATCTATTGGAATACCAATGAAGTCTTATCACTGATTTATTGACGTATCGGCGAATATCGCTCCTTAATGAATTTGTGTAAGTTTTTTCTCAGACAATACTTTACAATTTACTCCCAGATAAAGAAGCCACCATTTGAAGCCAAAATGAGGCCTAATGTTCCAATATTTCATTTTTTCAACGATAATTCTCATAACTCGCTAGACTGATAATAATTGTATACTAGTAAACCAGTCAACGCAGTGACACCAGTTAATTGGTATCATGATGGATGGAAATCTGATATCATCAGTGACAATTTGAAAGGTGATTTTATGGTATGTGATCTCCTTAGTCACCAGATTTCCATGAAGACAGTTTGAGATTGATAAAGATTAGGCAGAATTTAATTACTATGAAATCAAATGAAATCGAAAGTGGGTATTGGTTGATCGCAAAATGGCTTTGGACATTTGATACATGTTTCTGTTCCTTGAAAATGGTGTTAAAAACCAATGAAGTTAATTCAGTTATTAATTGTTCTGAGAAGATGGTGTTATTCTGAAAATTGATAAATAAAGATGTGTTATTCTGAAAATCGATAAATAAAGATCGAGTCCAGCACTTCCTCCTGAAGCTTGGATATTTGATCAATTTCTTCCAAAAAGTGGATGACATAATGCTACAGTGACCAGTTAGAGCAGGAATTCAGAAAGAAATCAAGGAAATTTCTATTGTTCTTTCCAGTTGGGGAGAAGGGCACTTTTTGTGAGCCGTTTTGGAACGAGAAGGAGTGATGGTCCGGTAAACACTTGAAGATGGCGCAAGGCTTTTATCATGTGTACTTTAAGGAGTACTATCTGTCTACTTGCCTGTTCGCAGATTGTCTGTCAGACGTTCTCAGCATTTTCCAGGGACTGGTGCAGATCTTTGTGAGATTATGCTGTATTAAGGCAGGAGGGGTACCCTGGGAACTGCCATGTCAGTCTGAGGTTCTGTCTTCAACTCCTACTCATGACCATTCCTCAAGCAATAAAGAGATTGGAGAGACAGTGGAAGAAATATTTAAAAGATTTTTCAGTCATTTCCTTCCCAGGTTTATACACATCCTGTTTTGACAAGGACTGAATGAGCATTCAGCCACTCAACTTCAGTGTGGAGGTTTTGATTTTTGATTTCGAGGTGAAGGCATGAGTATGTGACAACCTTGGCTTAGAGGTACCAACTTTTGACATAAAAAATACTCTATTACATAAACCTACCAACCCAGCCCCTCTGTATGCAAATATTTCAGCCAGGAACAACTTCTGAGTAACTTCAGCCTCTGATTTGTACCCTAGCACGCTACATAGTAGAAAAAGAGGCAATTTCCTATTTTCATGTATCGATTTTCCTGTCTCCTGCATATCCGGGCTGATATTCCGTATAATATCCATACCGCATCAAAAAAATTGAACGATGTTCTTTTTACCTATTACATCGGCAATAACGTTTGATGTCTCATTTATCAATGTCAGGTTGTTTCACAACAAGGTCTGAATATCAGTTGGTTTGTTTGTCGATGGTCACCTCTGCAAAGAGGATCGTCATCCCTTTTTTAGTGTTCCATAATGTGCCTTTGTTATTCTTCTGTGTGGGGATGAAAGAAAATCACAATATTTCTCATATAAGTCCTGGACATGGAGGCCCTGCTGTATATGCTTTATTTTACATTTTTGGTCCGACAACACAGGGTCGCAGGTAATTGCCATCTAGGCCTTTACTTTTATAATAATGCTGCAGTGTCAAAACTAGCCAGATTTTCTTTGCTTGGCTGCAGAGTAGTTCACATTGCCCCTTGGCCGTAACTGCAGTTTGGCGAACCTGCGACACTTATGCTGGGGGAAACAACAGTTAAAAAAGGAACAGTGTTGACCACAAGCAGTATGAGGAACAGTGTTGACCACAAGCAGTATTTGATTGGTAGCGTACTTGAAATACTGATGTTGTAAATAACTCAAATGAAAATTTGCAGATGCCCAATGCAAGGATTGTCAAATGATGTGCGCAGAAACTTAGTTTCATTAATTTGGTGACAATCAATATCCCTTTATGACAGCTCATATCCCTTTAGCTCAGTTCATATCCCCTCCTGGGGCAAAGCCGTAAGCGATCCTATTAGGATCTTGGCTTTGTCCCTGACCACAATTCTTCCCATGTGTATGAAACTTTTGTTACCGTACTGTTTGTGTTGGTCAAAATAAATATCAAATCAAATCAAATCCTACAATCAACCAGTACCTACTGCCCACTGCTTCATAACGTGTTGCAGGAACATTTTTCATTTATTTGAGTAAAAAACTGGACACATCTTTGACCATATGATTATCTCTGATAACAGGAGCTCGTAAATCATTGTCGTATTCATCTCATAAGAGGCTGTTGGGATGAATACCTGTCATAATTTGGGACCATGATCAGAGGTGCTGTGCTGGCAGGGATTAGTGATGTCTCTATTCTTCTGAACCATGGTCTTTGACAAGATAGGGAGTTCGAGAAAGTGAAGGTGTAGTTATGTTGGCAATAATGGTGCGGGGAGGGTTTTTGATGATGACATATAGAGGAACCAAGTCCATTTATTTTCTGAGGTGGAGTGGGGGCACTAGTCAAACCCATGCCCTCTTCAGGCTGATGAGGAACCCGCAGCTCAACCACTGTAGGCCTACTACCGTACTCCCCACCACCATGTCGTACATGTACAAGCGTCAGAGGGTGTTCAAGTTACATGTATAATTTTAAAGGTTTGGGATGTCATAACGAAACCACTGTTCTGTTTTTTCCTAATTATCCCAGGCAACAGCTCTTATTATTTCAATACATACAGTTCAGCGATCATCAGAACGGGCCCCTTTGGCACATCTTAACTAGACATGGCCTGATTGGGCAATCCTTGGTTGATTGAGTTATCACTTGATCTACTTCCTTGGTAATCATATTAGTATCATGTCTTCAGGGCTTCTAATGTCCAGTTTGCGTCGGCAGTAATGACTATTGGATTAATGAAATCACAAGCGAAAGTCAGCTGCAGAATTGGACATACAAGTCTGAAAGGTCANACAGGGTCACAGGTAATTGCCATCTAGGCCTTTACTTTTATAATAATGCTGCAGTGTCAAAACTAGCCAGATTTTCTTTGCTTGGCTGCAGAGTAGTTCACATTGCCCCTTGGCCGTAACTGCAGTTTGGCCAACCTGCGACACTTATGCTGGGGGAAACAACAGTTAAAAAAGGAACAGTGTTGACCACAAGCAGTATTTGATTGGTAGCGTAATTGAGAAATACTGATGTTGTAAATAACTCAAATGAAAATTTGCAGATGCCCAATGGAAGGTTTGTCAAATGATGTGTGCAGAAACTTAGTTTCATTAATTTGGTGACAATCAATATCCCTTTATAACAGCTCATATCCCTTTAGCTCAGTTCATATCCCCTTCTACAATCAACCAGTATCTACTGCCCACTGCTTCATAACGTGTTGCAGGAACATTTTTCATTTATTTGAGTAAAAAACTGGACACATCTTTGACCATATGATTATCTCTGATAACAGGAACTCGTAAATCATTGTCGTATTCATCTCATAAGAGGCTGTTGGGATGAATACCTGTCATAATTTGGAACCATGATCAGAGGTGCTGCACTGGCAGGGATTAGTGATGTCTCTATTCTTCTGGACCAGAGTCTGACAAGATAGGGAGTTCGAGAAAGTGAAGTTGTAGTTGTGTTGGCAATAATGGTGCGGGGAGGGTTTTTGATGATGACATATAGAGGAACCAAGTCAATTTATTTTCTGAGGTGGAGTGGGGGCACTAGTCAAACCCATGCCCTCCTCAGGCTGATGAGGAACCCGCAGCTCAACCACTGTAGGCCTACTACCGTATTCCCCACCACCATGTCGTACAAGCGTCAGAGGGTGTTCAAGTTATAATTTTAAAGGTTTGGGATGTCATAACGAAACCGCTGTTTTTTGTTTTTTCCTAATTATCCCAGGCAACAGCTTATTATTTCAATACATACAGTTCAGCGATCATCAGAACGGGCCCCTTTAGCACATCTTAACTAGACATGGCCTGATTGGGCAATCCTTGGTTGATTGAGTTATCACTTGATCTACTTCCTTGGTAATCATATTAGTATCATGTCTTCAGGGCTTCTAATGTCCAGTTTGCGTCGGCAGTAATGACTATTGGATTAATGAAATCACAAGCGAAAGTCAGCTGCAGAATTGGACATACAAGTCTGAAAGGTCACCAGTTAAAAACTCATGATGAAGCAAAATTGGTGTTCGGTGGAATGAACTGTCAGAATTTCAGTGGATGTGTGATGGAGAGCTTTCTAAGTACTCTTGGTCCATTGATAAGCACAATCGCTTAGGTTGTCCATGTCTGGACTCCTGCTTTTGATGGCTACCCCTAGCCTTTTGCAAGTAATTGCATTCCATGTTAAACGGGTGTGGTACACTGGGCACACCTTTGCCATGCTTAAAGTGAAGAATGAACGACATGTTTCCAAAGAACGGTACCACTGTACCACTCATGCAGCTGACTAGCCTCAACATAAAAAACATTGGCTCCTCAGATCTCGTGACTTATCTTTGGGCCACTCTGGCCCCAGATCTCCGCACTTGATCAGACATTCAGACTTCCTTCTAAAAAACTAGACACAAGGGCATGATTCATTATTGATGCAAATTCCTCTAATCATACTTGCAGCGTTTGGCATCGGCTGGCCCTCGAGTTCCTTTGCATGACCTGGTGAAATATTTCCAAGCTTTGATGGACTTAGCAGCCATACCCCTGGGAATGGACTTGTTAAGTGAAGCAAAATTGAATTTATAAACGAGATAAAGCTTGCTGGCTGTGGCATCTCCCCAGGGTGTGATCCATCACCCAACCTCCTGAAATCACCTCAATTTGTACACTTTCACCGGAATGGGATCAAGGTTTAGTGCTGGACCGTTTCTTTTGCTACAGTCTTGAAGAAAATGAGATGTTGTTGGAAATTCATTTTGGATAGGACACCTCACTTAAAGCGAATTGATAGCGGATTTTATTTACATTTGGCTGGTGTTTGTAAACACAAAATTTTAGCCAATCAGAATGCACGAACATTTCTTTGTTGACATTCTGGAGAAGTTTGTTTACATTTTTTAACGAAAATTCGTCCCCTTTCAAATTCTATTTCTAAAACAAATTTTTTCGATATCAATTCGCTTTAATCAAGGATAAAAACTTGTGGATGGAGAGCAACCCTTATGTGTAGGGGCTAGTTCATGAGTCAAGGGCCCAAAAGCAATACAGATGCCACCATCCGTGCAATGTACGTACACCATTTATCAAAGGACAAAAAGCATAAGGATAGACACCACGGTGTCATGATGTACATGTATAAGGATAGACACCAGAATGTCATGATATGCTGGAGAGCCTCTCCAGGTTGTCTGGCTTCATCAACAATATCATATAGTTTCCCAATATTTCATATACTGACTCTGATCATCCTTGGATGCTGTTATCGGCCCTGATCTAAATTGGCTGATTATGTGATTGACTTCTGATGCTGTTTATAGTAACATTGGTCAGCCGCTCACTGGATGCAGTTCTTGTGCTTTAGACTTAAACATTGTTCGAATGGACAAGTGTAGGTGCGCCGAGAGACGCGAGGACTGCCACGTCAACAGTTGACTAAATAAAGCGGCATTGAGATCCGTGCTACCCCAGAGCAAGCCGCTATAATATCTGCATCTGTAGTTCTCTGCTGTCCTGAATGTGGCAGTCCCACGGGCCCAATTTGCATCCTATACCCAGCTGATTAAGACAGAAAACATTGCTACATTTGACTGCAATTTGTCAGCGTCTCTTAAATCTGGCTAATATTGGATCTTCAGGGTAATAAAGCAGGGTGCTGGTCAGAAGAATCACATCCATTTCCTCAAAATAAATCATATGCCCATTTCAATAGCAGTAGGCAATATCTGTGTCTTTGACGTCTATCACATAGACGGGCTTAATATTTAATTCGGCTTTACAGTCTGGTTAGGATATCAGAGAACATTTTGTGTACTGTACTTCCGTTGAGATCTTCTAAGGCCCTCAAGATCCACACCTTTTCATCTCAAGTTGAACGGGGGTTGGTGAGGACAGTCTAGATCACGAAAACGAAGGGTGCTACTTTCTCCTTCCTCATCTCAACATGTATACAAAACAAAAATCCTGCAGCCTTATCTATGTTTTCCAGTACATTTCCGACGACACTAAGACAGATGGAAACCAGAATTGGCCCCATGCAAAAGACTGATAATATTCTTTTTTGCTACAGCAATATTCTTCTGCGTCATAATCTGGTGGAGTCATTCCTTGACTGCCCAAAGCCATGCATCAAGTGGGTAATGAGCAAGAACTAAACCAGGGTACTGATTGCATTCTGCTGTTTGATTAATTAAGCTCCCGGATTGACTTACGTGTTTTTGTATCTTGTTTTCTCCTTGCATTGTACTTTGTCAGGTTGACTGCCGCTGCGCCGTGAAGGCTACGCAGTTGCAGCACTCGATGAGCCAGGGCCAGGCACTGAATAGTGAAGAATTGCTGACCACTGATATATGTAAAGTCCAGATCATCGTCTATAATCGATGGTGCAGTGGTGGTGAAAATGTATAATGTACAATGCAAAATACTGATTACAGAATAAAGCTGCATTTAGCTGACACGCGGAATGCGGTATAGGGCCGCGGAATCCCCGGCGGAAGCGATTTGTTGTATGCGAAATGCATTGAACTTTCCGCTTACCGCGTTCCGCAATCCGCATACCGCGTGCAGCTAAATCCAGCTTAAGATATGGAATAAGTAACCAGGTGGAAGAGGACGTTGCGCCCAAGCACCTTGCACAGAGATGGAACCTGGCTGAATCAAATCATAGCAAATCTAACAACAGTGAACGCCTCATAAACCAACATTTGCGATTTTAGGCATGTTAATCTTGAGAAAGAATTTGATGTTCAAATAGAAAAAAGTCTTACTCCTGGAATGGTCGTATATAAATAAATAATGTGGAGAAATGTTGCTCGCAGGCATATCCAAGGAGTTTTATGTATGGTTTTTATTTGATGAAAATTTTGATAAAAACTTTTTTTCTTTTAAAGTATCATGGTGGAATTGTCTTCAGAAATTCCTTGATTGACATCTGTCATACCAGACTATTAATCAGTCTGATAATGAGAAAGCTTAGTCTGTGTGTAGAGAAGAGATTTGTGCTTTCCTGTCTGTGATTTACACACCAATGACAACGAGCAATTAATGCTGTCACAGAAAGTAATGAGTGTGGCAGAGCTGATATTGTTATGACATTACTGCTGGGACACAGAGATTGAATAAAGATGACAAATTATGTGTATCCTGTGGGATGCACCTTTTCATGAAAACATCATGAGTGATGTGGCTTATGTTTGTTTTTCAGTGCAAACGGGCAAGTCTACGGCTAATGGCATTGCAAAATTTTTGCAAAATGTGTAAGTGGTGATATTGAGAAGCTAGAAATGTGGAATCGCAGGACCATGTTTTTCGCATGTTCCTAGTCCATTGACTTCTACCTCATCAGGAATAGTAATTCACTGTTCACAGAGAAATTAATTAACTTTGGAGCCGAGATGTAGCTTAAATCATACAATGGACAAACCCTAGGAACTCAAAAAAGGTCTCTATTTCAAAAAGTACAAAAAATACGAGTCAGTGGCCCAATTGAGGATCGTTAGAGTTTGTTGTAAAATGGTAAAATTAGGAGGAAAATATTGAGAAAAATTTTTTTTTTAATATTTGAGGAGGTAGGAAAATTTGAGGTGGGAGGTGATGCTAAACTAAAGATTTTTTTATGTGGCCTTATGCACTACTCAGTGCTAGATTTTTTGTGGTCCCTGATTTTCTTTCAGACTCTCATTATCAGCTGGCAACATCACAAATCCACCCCATTATGTTGTTGGTCTTGTTCATTCTTAAAGAATTATTCCAAGGTTTGGTGCGCATTTGCTCTGTCGATTTTCGTTCAGCATGAGGANAAGTGGTGATATTGAGAAGCTAGAAATGTGGAATCGCAGGACCATGTTTTTCGCATGTTCCTAGTCCATTGACTTCTACCTCATCAGGAATAGTAATTCACTGTTCACAGAGAAATTAATTAACTTTGGAGCCGAGATGTAGCTTAAATCATACGATGGACAAACCCTAGGAACTCAAAAAAGGTCTATTTCAAAAAGTACAAAAAATACGAGTCAGTGGCCCAATTGAGGATCGTTAGAGTTTGTTGTAAAATGGTAAAATTAGGAGGAAAATATTGAAGAAAAAAATTTTTTAAATATTTGAGGAGGTAGGAAAATTTGAGGTGGGAGGTGATGCTAAACTAAAGATTTTTTTTATGTGGCCTTATGCACTACTCAGTGCTAGATTTTTTGTGGTCCCTGATTTTCTTTCAGACTCTCATTATCAGCTGGCAACATCACAAATCCACCCCATTATGTTGTTGGTCTTGTTCATTCTTAAAGAATTATTCCAAGGTTTGGTGCGCATTTGCTCTGTCGATTTTCGTTCAGCATGAGGACATTCCCTGACCTGGATACAAATGGTGGAATTAACCGTGAAGCCCTGTAAATTAGGATCTTATCATGTGATACAGCTGTAGACCGATGTCTTGTCCAAGGTTGATTACGAGGTATTTGGGATTTGTCAGGTCATTGCTCATGATTGTTCTCTGTTTCCATTCTGGAAATGAGGGGGCTTCGTTCTTGAATGTTTTCCAAAGTAGCAACACCCGTATCTTACCTCACAGAAGTAAGCCACAGGACACTTTATTACCCCTTTCATTATCTGTACACTAGGTAATTCTCTCGGCAATCATAAAATTAAGTTACCAGTAGCAAATATGCAAGGACTGACCTCAGCAACAAACTCAAAAAATTACTTAGCACAGAAAAAAAAATGATTCTGCATCACAGAAATCACTGTTACTGGTGCCTTCAATACACTAGACCTAACACTCCTAAAGCTTTCCTGAATTGTTCAATAATTGGAGGCCTCCGAGATGACCTATCAACATGTCCCAAATGCTGTGTTGCATTAAAATGGAATCACTGTTGAAGACGTCAGTGGCCAAGGTGAAACTATCAGACAAAGCTTTATACTTCCTATGATTACTCCGCTTCCGCGGTGATCAGTCTTGGACTGGCCTCCCAATTATTAGGGCATTACCAAGCAATTGCGGTCTTACCGGATTTTTTGCATGCCACAGACTGTGGAGGTATGGAGTCTGATAGAGGCTAATGTGATCTGATGGTGGAAATGGAGTTGCCTGAAATATTCTTTCATTGAGGCAAACAGAAGCATTATTTTGTCCTCCCACCATTGCATTCACTCCTACCCTCAGAACGCTTGGCTGCTGTGGCTGTGGGTTGAGTTCTTGGTGAAGTTGATGGATTGAATCACAGTCACTTAGAAGTCGTTACTGGCAAAGTGAAACATCCACATCTACTCGCAGCAACTTAACATTTGGTTGCTCTACTTGTGACCAATGAGGTCATCAAGGCTCAATTCTCAGTTAATTTTTCCACTGCACCACTCCATATGTACAAAGATTTCTGGAGAAATGTGAAAATCTGAAGCAAATATGCAACTGTTCATGTACATTATGAAGTGTGATGGAAAAAGCTGTATGCAATACTACATCAGCAACTTCTGCTGCTGATGAAGAAAGGGACTTGAAAAAAGCGAATTGATCAAGTTAACTGTGGCATCGCAGTTCCCACACTGCCGATATTTCGATACAGAAAGAAATACAGACACAACTTCCACCCGGTAATACCCATAATAATCAGCATCATCTCAGCCATAAGACAGACACCTTTTTATGCTCGCCAACCACTGAACCAATACATTCAGGCATTAGCAGGCAATCCAACTGGACCACAGAGAGGCAAAGAGGAAATCAGGGGCTTAGTAGCCCATGCTAGGGCTATTAGTGATGATACTGTCGCGATTGCTTTGGTTGCTAACATATCGTCTGTAAAAGTACAGAATACACCAGGAGAAGTGTGGTATCTTTTACGTTCTGTCAACTGTTGTGAGTGCCTTGACAACTTTTAAAGCTAAAATTGAAGAGGTGGTATCAGTCAGTATTGTTTGATAGAAAGATAAAAGATTTCCACATTTTCTCTTTTGAAAAGAGAAGAGCTAAAGTGTATTGCTTTATTGTCTTTGCCTTGTTGTTCGTGTTTCCTGTTGAGAACAATGCACTAACCTTGGTTTGGTGGCTTTGAATTGAGAGCAAAGCATCCAAACAACATTGCTCTTTCGGCAAATAATATATCCTGTTCATCATGTTCTTGTAAATGTCAAGGTGATTTGGGTTCAAAAAAAGCCCTACAACAGTTGTTCTTCCTCTAACATTTTTTTCAATATCTGATCACAACCATTGAGAGGGCGGCTCGATGTCCTTGACTCGGATCCCAGCGGTGGAATTACTCACAATTGGCTTACAGCAGCAGTACAGTCGATCAACATACTGTCTTTTCCACATTAAGAAGTCAGTGTGAGTGTGCCACTGCTATGTAGGTTAGAGGCACAAAATCTGCTAGATCACATGGATTGCATCGGGTTTGGCCATTGACCATCCATGCAGTCTTAACTTGACTGACTTGGTAAAGTGAATGGTCATCGGCCAACCGAATATATGTGACCTGTAGATTATTGTCCCTGGCAAATGCCTCATCGGACTGACCTCTTAAAGGGCCTCAAGAGGCAGCTTGCTATTAGGCTACTAACAGTACTTCCACTAAGGTGGCACTATTAACCATGAACTCATGAATTGTGAACCAAATGTTGACATTGATGAAATTTTACTTCAAAAATGGTGCCCAACTTGGATCCTCATGCCGCCAATTCTGTGTTGGTAATCATATCAGTATGCACTAAAAAGCTGCCTCTAGAGGCCCTTTAATGTGGGTATGAGAGACTTATTTTTCTGATCGATCATAAATATTGAGCTAGCCTTAGATAGAATTGAAGGCCAATCTCACAAATGTGAAAATAACATACATGTAGGCCTAGGCCCATGTTATTACTTGCACCATTGTGTGTATATCCCATGTGATATCTACCATTGTTTTTTAGTTGCTCATCTTTGAAATTCAGTCTAGGAAATGAATATGTAAGATCACAATTCACCTTTGATGATATGCTGAAGATTTCAAATGGATTTAGATTGCCAGGTTTTGGCCATCACAAATCATTCTAGATTAAAGATCTTATCATGCATGATACTTTCTCTCTGCGTATGCATAATATACTAACTTGTCCTTGATTGGAATTTCTTTTGGCGGAGAGTTTACGTGTGATACAAACTAATTGGTGAATAAATCTCGAAAAATGGTCAATCATGAAGATGCCATCTGTTCAATTTTTTATCTCCTGTTCATGCATCCTTGCGTAGCCTTCCATCACCAGACGTGCCAACTTTTTCTATACAAGTGTGAAGAAAATGTGTTTTTCACGGTTCAGGAAAATATTGAAATTTGGCCGTTGTGTTCAATTAAGTATTTGATATTTGATATTTATTTTGACCAACACAAACAGTACGGTAACAAAAGTTTCATACACATGGGAAGAATTGTGGTCAGGGACAAAGCCAAGATCCTAATAGGATCGCTTACGGCTTTGCCGTAGGAAGATTATCCTGTAATGTTTCAAAGAAAATTAAATAAATGCAGCCCTAACCTGTAGGAAACATTGGAAACCTAAGTTTTAAGCTGTTCCAGTGGCTTCTACCTCATTGTTGCCAAGACAACATCACCAGCACGAATTTGATGCCCCATATCTTAGCTACGCAACAAGCAGACTTTGCTAATGTTTCAAGGGGTAAACCACAAAAAATAACTGAGAAGCAATGACTCCAACGGTGTGTGGGTGAATCATCAGTCTCTTGCCAATTGCCGTGTCAGATTCATCTGCCTCCCCCTTTCATCACTTTTCGACCCTTTGTCATTTTTACTTCATTCTGCCTACTCCCCAAATCATTACCGATATAAAAAATATACATGTATCTGCTTTCTGTCAACTTCACTGTTGCCTTCTTCTCAGATTTTCTCTCAAAGACTGGTTCTGATTTCTGCAAAAAAAGGTGGGTGACAAAGAAGTTTTTGACAATTTTCCTGATTATCTGATAGTATGATCAAGGTGATGTTTGACAGATTTCTGCAGAAGTGTGGTGGAAAAATGTTCAGTTATGCCATCAAGGTTACTTGACATGCAAGATAATGTTGCCTTTATTCAAGTTGGTTGAAGTATGAATCCTGAGAGTCACCTGAGTCTGCTGTTGCGTACATGAAAATAAGCTGGTGGAGCCAGAGGATGATCAGATTTTCTGGATGTTCCACTTTGGTGGTCTCTATCTCTGGTGTAAAATCAGTCTCTGAGAGCAGTCATTTTGTCCTTTACGTTGGATTATATTAAGATTTTGTTGCTTTTTAGCCCATGCCCTTGTGGAGAGTCTGCGAACTGCAGCCCACCACTGCAGCCAAACCATGGCAATAAAAAGAGTAATTGAAATGGCATATTGCTTCTATTGTCCCTTTAAGCTCAAATGCCTGAAATTCAATCATCCCTCATCATATTCATCTAATACATGATTTATTCCACCATTCGAAGAATACATTTCACCAGTTTCCTGACTGTACCCAATACAGCATCACAATTATGCATGGTCATTTGGCTCATATAAAACTCAATTTCGGTTGTCACTATATCACGAAATCCTCATAATAGATATTTCAGTTGTGGCTCTGATATTCTGCTGTCCGAAGGTCCACTCATGACAAAATGATTTTCGAGATTTACTACGCTGTTAGGCATGATTGATGATCAATGAAAAGGAGATTGAATTGAAGTGGGATTGGAACTGGCACCAGCTTGAGATTTGATGGGTTCACNGTCCCTTTAAGCTCAAATGCCTGAAATTCAATCATCCCTCATCATATTCATCTAATACATGATTCATTCCACCATTCGAAGAATACATTTCACCAGTTTCCTGACTGTACCCAATACAGCATCACAATTATGCATGGTCATTTGGCGCATATAAAACTCAATTTCGGTTGTCACTATATCACGAAATCCTCATAATAGATATTTCAGTTCTGTGGCTCTGATATTCTGCTGTCCGAAGGTCCACTCATGACAAAATGATTTTCGAGATTTACTACGCTGTTAGGCATGATTGATGATCAATGAAAAGGAGATTGAATTGAAGTGGGATTGGAACTGGCACCAGCTTGAGATTTGATGGGTTCACAGCCTTGGCCTGGTTAGTCAACAAAATAACTGATGAGAGTTTAGTGTGATAGCCTCTCATGGTGGCTTTTGTCCCTCTCCAAACACAATCTAGATCTAAAATGGTGTCTGAGAGAGATAGCTTGTTTAAAATGAAATGGTTCCGGATTTTTTTGAAGAGGAGTCTGAGAATGTTGGCGTTGCATGAAGCACAGTGAAGCGGGGGGTCTGTTGGCCTCCCGTAGAAAATATTGTTGTTGACGATTTGAAATGCGACTTCAGCAGTATCCTTGGTCAACATAAACAAGAAACTGAAGAAGATTTTATTTTATTATGTCACACTTTGCGAACCTGCTATGTTAACAGAACCAAGCTGGTGGATCTTGGCTTCTTTTAATAGAAAATTTTTGAAATCTGGGTATTTCTGAGGTGCAGCAGTTTCTGGCCTATCCTGGTGAAACATTGTTGGTTGTCGAGAACAGCAGGGACCGGACATCCTGGATCCAGTAGATTTTGTCCTCTGTCCATAAAGTACCTTGATGCAGGCAAAGAAGGCCTTTCTTTCCCATTTTGAAGGACAAATTTCTTAAGAGAGCTCAGGCATGGATCTCACCAAGGACATCTTATTGAGTTGACTTTGGTAACTGAAAGATGAAATGGAAGTTATTGGCACCTATTGCAAACACTAAAATTGCTGAAAAATTTAAATGGAAAAGCTGCCAATTGTGATCTTCGTCAGGACGCCATTCTAATGATTTAAGCAGATCACATGGCAACATAACATGCAGTCACCGTGCAGCAAATTGACAAAAATGTCAATAGAATTAACCAGCGGAGTTTGAATCCCTGCTAAAGCAATAATTTTTGTAACTCCACGTTATCAAATCCAACAGCAAAAACCAACGAATGCAACTGCTTCAAAAATAAACTAAAAACAACTTGAGATGCTGAAAAAGATATCTTCTCTACAGAAGACAGTATTTGAGCTCTGCTACTTTCATAAAAAGCTAATAGCGTTATGCTACACGAAATAATTGGTCTACTAAAGATGTCATGCTAGCCTAATTTCCGCTGGTGCTATATCGATACTTGTGGAGGAGTCGTTACGACTCATGTTCAACACAAAGGTCAAGTAAGCTCAGAGATTTGGTTTTATATTCAGTACTCAAATTTGATTCTTCTTGATCACTCATAAAAATAGATGTTTGCAATTGATTCTTCACCCACAATGATATTTTAGGTCAATTTGATTTGAACATATTATATCTCCATCATTAGTTTACACAAGCGCTACAAATACAAATATGAGAGGTGGGTTCCGCTAGAGGGCCACAAACCCTTCATTGACTCTGGCAAGGGCCAGTTGGTATGTCCAATGAGACATAATATTTGTTTATATATAGCACCAAGCTACTAACCTTCATATTGAACCACGCATCAAAAATGCCCTTGCATCAATACCCTTGCCAAAATACAGTCAACTTAATTATTTCAAGACAGGGCCACAAACGGCAATGGTCAAAATACGTACTTGCGCAGAGTGACGGGGACATTCATCACTGTGTTTGTTTCAACAGTACCAACAAGCCACCCTTCCTCCAGATTCATGCTTGACATGAGCTGTGTTTTATCCCAGCAACAAATCAAACAAACAGTTCAAGCGTGTGATTGGTGAAATCAACATCATGTGACCATTTGCCAATGCACCAGATACTTCATCTACATCGCCCTTGATTGCTGCATCCAACGCCGTCTAATCCAGGTAGTACGGTTCGGTTTTTCTTATTTTTCACGAGGATACAAGACATCAAAGATTCTGATTTGTCCATCTGTTGTCATGGTGTCTATCCAATTTCCTATTGCAGTGTCACCGTGGTAACTTCTCGGAGGCAAATTAGGGTCCTTTCTCCTAAATTGTTGAAGTATATGAATCAATAGCCAGGGGACGTAAGAAGAGTATGATAGGAGAAAGGTGTTATGCAGACATGAAAATTTTCATGTGTGATTTCCCGATTGGCCTGGGGTGATCGAATCTCGAATTCACAACACTCTCCAGTTTCTCTTGATTCCATTTCCTGAAGGCGGTACTATTGGCAATTTCAGGTCAGAGATTCATATCACCTTCATGGGTGGTTTGGCCATTTATCAAAAAATATACTCATATTCCTGCAGGATTTTTTCATGAAGTCTGGTCATTTCAAAATGTATTCAAAGTAGAATATTTGATTACACCATAGCATCCCTGCATCATCAATTTTTAATTAAAATACAATGTACCTTAGCCTGGTGTTAAAGTGCACTTTTAAATCACTATAAGCTTATACGAATATTTGTTGATCAAAATCAATAGAAAGCCAGAGCTGTCAGCATCAAAGATATAATAAATCATTACTTCGAGGTCATGTCATCGAATTCATCATGTTTGACAGAATTCCGTTAGGTTCATTGAATTTGATTGAATTGGGAGATTTCTGAAGAACGTGCCTCTTCACTCTGAGAGACAGTTTCTCAAATTCATCATGGGATAAAAAGTGCTGTAGTCCTGCAGCAATGGGTGCAAAAAAACATTGATGACTCAATAACGGCATACAGTAGCATTGGATGTTCACCAAATCAATCTATACATTTGCTAATTTCAGGCCTCTTCACTTCAGCAATGGCACCACTGGCTTGGCTGTGTAATAAAATGCTCTTAAAAACAATCTATCATCAAGTTGTACACACTGCCTTACCATTCTCTGTAAAGGATCTAAAGTAACTTGGAAGCTAAAAGTACCCTTACTCCTGCACTCTAAAAGCTGATCCTGGTCATGTGAAACACATCAATGCCAGTTGCAGAGCGTGTGAAGGTCCCTTGGCACAATCTATTCGGCCAAAGTTTTCATCCATCATATCCAAGGTATTGAGGGCTTTCTGGAAGGTTATCATTCTGCTCTTTGGCTATTTGTCATACCAGCTCAGACATAATGCCCTGACCTTCATGGACAACACTTCTTCCTTGAAGTAGCACTTGCAACATCCTTGTAGATGTCCAACGGTGTCAAGTTTGCCTACTTTGGCACTGTACCCTGGGCTTCCATGGTGTTATTTTGCTTCTAAGTGTATAAGTCTGTTGTCTTCTCGTGTTTCTTCCCCTCGCTAACTGGAAATGTGACCTTAGCTCCTTCATATCATAATGGGTGGCAAGATGAAAGGCAGGAGTTTATGGCCTAAATGGAAGTTTGCCTGTGTTAATTCAGGTGTTTAGGTTTGAAGGCAGTTATTGCCATTAATTTGTTGTGAGAATAACACGTAGGCTATATGTACCCTCAGGGAACTCCTGCAGTGTTGGGTTTGGTCCCTTTAACATCTTCTGTGACCATCTGAATCTTTGCGCCAGACTATATGAATATAAATAGTCCTTTTGTAACGACAAACCCAAGGACTTCAGTCCAATTATTCATCATAAAAAATAATTGGTAACTGTCGTCTCAAACAAATTGGGACTTGGCTCCGTTGATCAAAGGAGAATGGATGTGCACTTGAAAGAAAAATAGCCGCTGTACTGGGTGAATGGAAACAAAATGATGAAGTATGTGGCTGATCAGCAGGAATTAATGATGGGCAGGAAATGAAGCAATTCAGAGCAGGATGCTTTGCAGGAGCACTGCCACTTGTTGCCGTAAATCGTCTCAAGATTGTTGGTAATAAAAAATATTACCCATTGTGGATTTCTACCTGGCCTAGCTGTTGTGGGTGGGTTATACATGCTGATGCATCAGTCGATGCTGGGCATTATGGTTCATTCGGAATTTGATGCACTGATGATATGCACTTCCAGGTTCGTGTGCATTGGCACGGTACCACTCCCAGAGATCACTTGAGAAGCGAACCTGCAAATGTTTGGACTTCTAAACTTGCTTGTGGTAGAAAAAGACTACATCTGTCAATACCCTTTGAGATCCAAGCAAAGTTTGGACTTCTCAACTTGTTGAACATCAGGAGAAGACTCTGGGAGATTATAGCCTTCGAAATCCAAAGAAAGTTTGGACTTCTGAACTTGCTTAATAATAGAAGGAGACAGTCTCTCTCCTTTCACTGTGAAATAGGTCATTGCCACTGTGTTATATGATCTGAAAGGGATTAAGGGGGTTAAACATTGAATTGCCTCAAACACCTTGAAATATAAACTTCTATTGATCTCCCTAAGTATCCGATAGAAAGGGTTCTGAGGACTTCATCACTATGGAGATACTGACGTTGAGGAGATCGGAATACCGGTATGTTGTGGGATCAAAGTGGCGCTGGGTAAATGGAGCCAGAAAATTTCCGCTGTATGATATACTGGCATTGTTTGACGGGAGTCAAGTTTCCGACTCTGTTGATTTGTGCGGGATGATCTGTTGACTTACTTTTCAAGCAAAGAAAAAACTGCTGGTTACCATTTTATGAATATGGTACATAAACAGTTACTACATGTAAGTGCTGGGAGAATTAAATCCTTTTTAACAGTTAATTCTATTGCAGAGGTTGCCAGAAGAGTTTTCTGTCTCTTTGCAAATTTATGAATTAGGGGGTAGGCTTAATGTTAAATTGATGTATAAATACACTTATATGCAGCAAAATGTAGAAAGAGCTGTTTATGTAAACATCTTATCCACTGTTACAACCATAGCAAGTTTTGATAACAAAATTGTGTAAAACTAGAAACGTGATTGAATTCTGTATTGTGATGTGACAAAATTTTGTTGAATGCAGTTGAACATCTTCTCCACTGTTCCATGCAAAATGTAATCTCCAAATGGCAGAACTAGAGAAGTTCCTTGATTGGTTAATGCTAAAGGCTGTGTTATCATCTGCTCCTCCAGAAAAATGACGCTTCAGTTGGGTACTTGTGCTTTGATATCTGACACAGCCGCCCGAGGCGAACTGAGTCTAATGTTGTTGATAGCGGGAGAGATGCAGCTCGTAAAGCTATTTGAAAGGCAGATAAGTTGGTGAAAAATCTTATTCACATCGGAATGATCTTTTACTTAGCGTACTTCAAAATGGCTTCAATGGGCTTTTGATGGGACATTCATCATACATAATGTTACCTACAGATAAGAATTGTCATTCACTGATTGAATTTAAGCATTTTGCATCCGTTAAATTTTGTAATAAATAATGATAGATGATAAAACACAAAGATGATAAAACACAAAGATTTTACTTGGCGGTTTCCATTGTGATACATTCTCAAAACACTTCACATCATCATCCCAGTCTCTCCCAAATCCTTTCTGGGGAACTCGGGTAGATACCATCTTGTCCAAACAAGGCTATCGACGGACTCCGTCTTTAGCCTTGGACGGATCATATCATCTTTTCCGTTAATGCATAAATTATTAATGAACCTGACCCCTACTTGACCCCGCCTCCGAGCCAATCAGAACTCGCGAAACAAATCACCGTTGGATACTTTCTTTGCTCTTCACGCTCGAATTAGTAACATGGATTTTGATTGGTACATGTACGTCGATTTTCCTTCGCGCCCCGATGATTGGCTGAGGCTCTCACCCCCNGATCATGTCATTACCGTAACAGGTATGAAATAGCCCATATTTTGCAAAGTTTCTTTATTTGCCATTATCAGTTATTTGGTATCAAAGATACACATGTCAAGTTTGAAAACGAACACAAAAGCAGATACGGAATGTCAGTACCAACACATTTGTTATCAAATGTTGGCCGCGGATCATGGTGAGTTAGGTAAGGGGCGTTCATAATTTGCACTTGAAGACACACAGGTTTGATAAAAATGCGGGTAAACAATTAAGATACCAGATCTGCGTGTCTGCTTTGTTATGGCATAGAGATATATGCCATACGCAATGCCTATTTGTAAAAATTTACCCAAAAACTATGCGTTGCGGTAATGACAGCACCTGATGGTATTGGTCCATAAAATGCAAAAATTTCAAAAAATTTCGGCTAATTCAGCATTGCTGGCTACAAAAAGAGAGGATTGTGTATCGCTTTCATACAAATAACCCAAAATCCTGGAGAAATATATGTATCTCTTCTATCCTACACTGACCTACTCAAATATGGGTTTTATCGTGAATCCACCCAAATGTGATGGATTCGAACCAGGCTAGATGGCCGTCAGGCCAGATAGACTGGTGAGCACCAGGTGGTAGATACCCAATCAACACGTCGCCTCCTTTCAGATCACCAGGAATCATACCTAGAGTTTCTCATTCGATAGTCAGATGCTGAACCGCTGCAGCACCACATCGAGTTCACCGGATACTGAGTTGTGCATAATCCTCTTTGCTTTAGTATTCTAGTTTCATTGTACATCCATACAGTAGGTTTTGTGAGAGATATAGTCTTGCAAACAGTTATTATTTGACAGATTAGCAGTAGAGTGAGTTGGTGTACAGTTCTCTCTAAACTTTACCACGCACGGCCCTGACATTATGTGCATCTTACGGTTGGAAAAATTCTGTCATCTAGAGATATCCATTTCACACGGCATTGTAATGGATTCTCTTTGCTAAAGGCTGTGTGTTCAGCAACCACTTATAAAAAGATGCTAGGATTACAGGAGGGTGCTTCTGCTGTAATATCTGACACCTGGCTTGGAGCCATGTAGACTCGGATATCATTCATAGCTGAATGAATGCACCCGTGGAGGCATCTGATTCCCCTAAAAGGAATTATTTGTGAACGGCGAATGAATCTTCTGTAATCCATATATTGGAAGCTGATTCTGTTGGAATAAGTCAATGAAAGGATGAATAACATCCACTGGCACAAAGTCAGTTAGGCCACGCTTTTTTTATTCCTTGTTTCGCGGGCCCGCCGCTAGGTGAAAATAGGAAAACGAAAAAAAAATAAAATTTTATTTTTCGGAATTTTCGCGAGCCCGCCGCTCCAAAAACTCCACAAAATGGAAAAAAAATAAAAATTTATTTTTATTTTTATCCCGCCCGCCGCTCAGGAGGCCGAGATCGAAAATACATTTTTCAAAAATAGGCCTATTTTGTCATGTTTGTATGATTTACCGTCCGATCGATGTCATGATGCGCGGTTTCTGACAATCTGCCAATCTGTACCAACAACCTCGCGCAGATTTTCACTTTGCTCTACTGATCGTATAGACCTATGTACAGTAGCTGCACAGAAACCCGGCACTGACTTGCTCGAGGCTGTCATCCAACAATATGGCGTGGTTCATGGTCACTCGTCACCTTGGGCCAAAATTTGACCGTGCCTGCATGCAGGTAAGCGATGATACGATCACAATCAGCTCCTGTGTCATTCATACCACCAGTTGAACCTTTATTTTGGAATAAAATTTTATTTTTTTCTTTTCCTGCGCTATTCAGATGCCTTGGAAAACGTTCGAGAAATCAAAAAATAAAATTTTATTTTTATTTTTTTTCCGCCCTCCTCTGATGGAGGTGCTCAAAAAAAGCCCGCGAAACAAGGAATAAAAAAAGCGTGGCCTTATCTCTCGGTCCAAGGTCGTGTTTCCCTTCACTAAGTATTCATCCTAAATTGGGGGAAGCCAAGTACATGAACATGGCATAGACATTCTGGAATGCAACTTAGCAGTGGAAAAAAGGAGTCTGTCACTCTAAAACCCATTGAGTCCGACCAACTTAAAAAAATACTAAACTTTGTTGCAGTTCTTTTTTAAGTTGGATAAATGATGAAAAAGTTGAGTGAGATGAAATCAACAAAGTTACTTACTCAATGATAAGAGAGGACCTGTGAAAAATTGAATTTGACTTTGGTACTCAGGTCAATATTGAGTTGATCCAGCAAACCCTGTACTTTCATAAAGCATAAGATATCCGTTCATCAATATCTCTGTCAATTTCTGTAAAAGCCAAAAAGCAAAACCGATAATCACTGGAATATGTTAGCTGATGTTTTGATAACTAAATTGATTGTGACACTTCCCCACTGTAAAGACCCACTCTTGATTGGATTGACCTTGTGCATGTTATGATCTGGAGGTTGCTGGGGTTAGGGATTCAGTGGATAGATATGGGATTTTGTTGAAAATATTAAAATTAATGGATGTAACAGAATTTTATTTTCAAATCAGAATATCAGATGGTAAAATAGATGGTAAATGATGTGGTGAAGGTCTGTGGTATGGATGTAGAACGTCGAGAAGATGGGCCTATTGTCCCTATCTACGAAAATATCACAAATTTTTGGGCAAATGGAAATCCCGCAATACCAGATTCCATATTCCGTAGTATTCTGTAGAACCTCTAGACAGCGACGCTAAAGCAACAATGCATTATTTTGGTTTTGATCTCATTGATTTACCGCCTTCAACTGTTGCACAATAAAACATCCAGCAGTGGCTTTACCGTTTCTTATAACTTGCTTCTTGCTCTTTGTCAATTTGCTTTCCATTGGGAGGACAACTTTTTGTGACCTTTCTGTCAGCAATGCTGCAGCCACAATGCCACTGGTCACCATGGGAAACCATAAAATATTGTATTCTTGTCATTTGCGATATTTCATGTTACGTGGACTGAATTCGTCTTCTGGTTCTTTATGCAGTGTCCAGTGGAGGTGTCAGTTTCAAGCTGGTCATGGCTGTGTGTTGGTAATCTGACAGTCTCCATATAGAACATTGCAGTACCATCTTTTAAAACACTATTTGAAAGTAAGCAAAAATAAAGTTCTTTGATTGTTTCCTCAGTTCTACAGATAATTTGGAAAATGTCTTCTATCAAATAGCAGGGGACCATAATCATGGAAGACTTGCAGTCCATTCTCCATGCAGCCTAAAACAAAACAAACAAGATGCACCATTCCCGTGTTCTGGTGATCAAGATTCGTTTTAATCCTCGGAGGTCTTCTGTCCTGTCATAAACATCCCTCTAGTTAAGAACCAATGTCTTACGGTAGGTGTAAATTATTGTTTTGACCGTTAAGATAGGCTATTTCCAATTTTGTCACGATTTCAATCAACAATAGCCTCTGACAAGCCATCTCCGAACCCAAGTTAATTAGCCATTCAAATCTTTTATGAGACATTTCAACACAGCCTTGATTTTGATATCAGTTGTGGGAGTAGTTTATAGGGTCAATCAGGATGATTAACTCGCAACGATTCTGAATTACCGGATTCAATTCAGCATCATTGAACATAATCTGAACTCAGTTTCCTAAAGGTTGGTGCATTACTTCCATTTTGTTTGATTTGTAGTTGATGTTGGCATTCAGTGTGCACCATGTACCCTAATTCATTTTCCTGGAATAATCAATTCCCATGATTAAAGCAAGTTTCAATTTCACAAGGATGTTTGGTGTTACAGAGGAACTCAATTCTCTGGTAATCCATTATCAAGATTGGAAAAAACACAGGCTATGAAGAGCCTCGACATTTGACAATGAAAGAAAGGCATGTTGGCATTTTGACAGGGAATTTTTACATTGTGCCTGTTGATTAAAGATGGAGACCAGATGTTACTGCAAATGGCACAAGAATAAAACACACCAAATTTTTCAAAGTAACTGTATTTCCAGCACACACGTCATAGCCAATCCAATGTGGCACTGAGTCATAAGCAGAGGACGTGGGCATCTAACAGCCATTTTGCTTAGTGAGGGATCAGAGTACACTGATCCCGAGTCCAACTACCTCAAGACACCAACACGCCATCTTGCTTAGGGCTCATACTTCAGCACTTTGACCATCATCCTGAACCAAACTGCCTCAAGACACCAAAGAGCCATCTCACTTTGTCCGGAGTTCATACACTGACACTTTGACCACCAACCCAAATCCAACTGCCTTTAAGCCATGTAGGCCTTGGGCCTACAGTTGGACAGTGATGTACCGACCATGCAACAAGAATCTTAAAACCATCGCCTGACTCGCATTCTCTCTGGTCCCATACCTATGGAATTGTAAAGCCGCCCACAGAACCCCAGAGACAAGACTGGACATAAAAATCTACATAGACATACAAAACAGTTATCTTTACATGAGTGAAATCATTTGTTCTTTTGCTTCTGGTGTCGATCCTCTTGTATGTCATTAATAATCTGCAAGGAAACAAGTCCTCTCGTGAATGCTGATCACCCTGTCTGCACTTCAGTAAACCCCTTGTTGGAGACAAGAGTCTTTGAGTGAAACGTTTTAGATGCAAGCGATCACTGTCAATCTAATGAAACATGATTACCCCATTAAGTGCTCTGCAACTAGAGAGAATGTGAATAACAAACACCAACATCACTCACCCTGGCCTACACATGCAGAAATGAGCTTAATGTGATGTTTGTCTAGTCATTCAAGAGAAGTGCAGAATAGTTGACATTTCTCGATGGATTCCCTTGGTTATACAGACCAGAAGATCTTTTGCAACCATTTCAGCAATTGTGTACATCAGTCTATAATTTTGTTGCCATGTACTTGCCGAAGCAAAACATGGGCTATTTCAGAACTCTCTTCATTAGTGGGGATTTTATGTAGCAATGTCGATTTTCCCTTTGATAAAAAAATCTTATAGATGTGTCCAAGGCCATTTCTGTTCTGTGTGTAAGCTTCAATCATCTGATTGACTTGGTAATATCTCAGCCACTTCCAATACTACTCTCGGTGAGTGCATGATTCCCTAAGTAATGGGGAACTGTATCTCTGGCAAACTACCTATGACAAACTGCAAGCACAGTAGTCATGTTTTATCTCTGTCTACAACTGTAACAGCTGATTTGATTTCCTTAAAATCGTAATTGAAAAGTCTATCTATTGGCAAACTTTGGTACATGATGGTTACCATGTATGCTGCAAACGTCGTCTCTCGTAATTACCAACACGCAAGGATAAAAATTCAGAATTCTGCAGTAGTAATCCGCAGGACAACCAATTCATCAAAATTTGGTTGGCCTGTAATTTTGTTTTAATGGCCTCCAGTTGCCAACTTTTTCATAACTAACAAAGTGCATCCTTTGATTGGACCTGGACCCACAACATGCAGAGTTTCAGAAATCATGAAGAGTTCCAACAATAGAGGCCTTGCAATGACGTCATCCTGGCGGCCATGCTGAGGGACAAGTGGGCAGAGGCGTGAGCTGACCGTGACGTGGCCTGCGTGAAGTACGCGACGCCAGTGTCTGACGTAACGTCATTGGGACATTTCGCTGCGCCTCTGCAGTATGTGCCCCCCAGCATGGCGGCTTGTGACGTCATTTGCAAGGCCCCTATTGTGCATCTTTAACCATCAAGAACATGATTATAGAAGTAGCCGTGTTGATCGTTAAATGAATGAGTAGAAATGAAATAGGTAACACCGTCTTATAAATCAACTAGGATATATTGATACAAGCAGGCCCGATAGGGTCGAAAGCTTGTCTCAATATATCCTAGTTGATTTATAAGACGGTGTTACCTATTTCATTTCTACTCATCAAGAACATGAAGTAGCCGTGTTAAGAACATGAAATAGAAATGGGTTCCTAAGGTGAAAGACATCGCTTTAGCCATCATCAAGGGTTAAATTGCTATGCTCTCAGACTACACTGTTTCGGTGGCGGGAGCGGGTGCGGGTGAAACAGCTAATGGGAAATACGTCTGGTTCAATTTTTTCCACCCGCGCCCGCCTCCTATTTCGCGCCCGCAAACGCCTCGTGGAAAAGCAGCCTTACTCAGTGTTACAGCAACAAAACTTGCTTGCAACCGTACTTCTGCTTACCTGATTCCTAACTCACCACCATCTCTTAGATGCTGAAACGTTAGGTGTGAATTGCAGTCCTTTGGTATTGGCATGACTCTGGTGATAATTGTCATTGATGAAAAAGCAATCATTCGCAATTGTGGCTAAATGTAATATTGGTTGAATGAAGAGGGATTACTAGAAGTAATGAATGCTGATGGATCATGGTTCGTGAATTGTCCTGGTCAACGCCGACTGAGGGATACCACAAGCTACGAGATGAATCTTTGTAAAGATATGCTGATCTAGACATCTTTGTCAGGGCTGCTGGGTTTACGTGGTCGAGTTCTGTTGTGTTCATCTTGAAGTCAATTTGCCACGGGTTCATCCAACGTGTACTTTTCTTTTTTCTTTCGCTGAAATATGAGTAAAAAGGCAATTTCCAGAGTGTTTGCGAATTTTCGACCCCAACCGGGGTCTTCTTCAGGCTGGAACTTTACAAACCGAAACTCTAGAACAGCTGTTCCTGTTCTAGAGTTTCGGTTTGTAAAGTTCCAGCCTGAAGAAGACCCCGGTTGGGGTCGAAAATTCGCAAACACTCTGGAAATTGCCTTTTTATTTATCATTTATTGTGTGTCAATTTTTGTGCTTTTCTTCTCTTTGGCTGAAATATGAGTGAAATTGTCACCAACAGATGCCACATGAAGTGCAGTGTCCATATGGCCAGGACTTCTGGTGACTGACCGTTGTTTCCACTCTGTCACTCCGACCGCCAAACAGTATCCTAGTTGCCACCGTTGGAAGCCAAGCATGTGAAACAAATCACCAGAAAAGTATCCTATCACCTTCCTCAGCCTGGTATAGGTCGAAGATTACCGGTATTGATCACCTGATAAAACCATATCAGACACCTATGCGACCGCCAGGAATTTCCAATAAATTTTTCAGCTTATTGTGAGGATTCATTATTGGGAAATGATACTCGAAATCAAATAGCAGAAATCTGGATTAACTCTCAGATAAAATGACTGATACGTGTTTCAGGTCGAGTGTTTAGTTGGCATTCTGTGTTCGTGGTCCATCCATAAAATGAACACTTAGACCTGCAGTTCAGCAATCAGCTAAGCATAGAGTGGTAAGATACTCCTGACAAATAACCTGGCTGTTGGCCAGTCTTGCCTCTTCTTGCTCTCTAGTTGGGTATCATTTTTCTGGCTTTGATATATCACCTTCATTGCAAAATAACCAGAGAGCAATTTACTTCATGATTTCCAGTTTTCCTGGGAAGATCGAGTTCTGGATCAGACAACTGATGACCTATCATTCTTGGATTGTGTGGTCACAGAATGACATGTTGGCAGAGAGTGGTTTTCATCTTGGCAGGTCAGTTTTTATCTTCAGGCAGATTCTTTGCGAGTGAGTGGGGACCAATTTGATCCCAAATTAGGTCCACTTATCTCCTTATCAGTGGAGGTTGGTGTCTTGATATGTGGAGATTTACTGCCTGGTTGTATGTTTTGGGGGTATGGAGTGTCATATTCTCCGCCATGAGGGCAGATTTCTTGTACGCTCAACATCATACTCTTTGAGGACAGATTTCTTGTACGCTCAACATCATACTCTTTGAGGACAGATTTCTTGTACGCTCAACATCATACTCTTAGTATGATTCCTAACTAGCTGTCTGCAGTTGTAAAGTGAAATTCCTCTCGAGCCAGGTTACAACTTGTGTTAGACTTTGGCTGCTTTAGAGGCACTAAGATACATTCACACCATTCGAACTTTAACACATCTGCGCAACGATAAAGTGTTCTCTAAGTTTCTGGATTACACAATGAATCTCAATCTCACTTCCTGTTCGAAGCAATCAAGCCACAGTACAATCAGGAGCATGAAAGCTTGCCCNTGTCTTGATATGTGGAGATTTACTGCCTGGTTGCATGTTTTGGGGGTATAGAGTGTCATATTCTCCGCCATGAGGACAGATTTCTTGTACGCTGAACATTATACTCTTTGTATGATTCCTAACACATTATACTCTTTGTATAATTCCTAACACATTATACTCTTTGTATGATTCCTAACACATTGATACTCTTTGTATGATTCCTAACACATATAACTACATGTAGCTGTCTGCAGTTGTAAAGTGAAATTCCTCTCGAGCCAGATTACAACTTGTGTTAGACTTTGGCTGCTTTAGAGGCACTAAGATACATTTACACCATTCGAACTTTGACACATCTGCGCAACGATAAAGTGTTCTCTAACTTTCTGGATTACACAATGAATCTCAATCTCACTTCCTGTTCGAAGCAATCAAGCCACAGTACAATCAGGAGCATGAAAGCTTGCCCTTAACATAGCAATATCATCAAATCAATGTTGATGGAAGAAAATCTCAAGTGAGATTAAAGGCAAGGGTAATATTGATCAAGATTTTCATTTCCCCACTTTCTCTATTTGACTCATTTCTCCTCAGTTCTGCAAAGGGGTATTTTTTCATGGAATTTTAAAAATTGGCACTTGTGTGCATATTTCTTCTTTCCTGTTCAGCATTAGGGCAAAGTGGTAAGAATGTCTTACTCTCTCTAAAGAAGGTAGTGCGGTCGATTCTAGTTGAACCATTGCTTTGGACTCGCAGCTCAGTGCTGCAAAGATCAAATGTGCTGAATAGTATGCTGCCTATTTTCCCCAGTGATGTTCTGGAAAGACTGAGACAGGCCTCACAATTTCTTCAACCTATACTGCTAGGGGACGATAAATAATTTCCAATCAATTTCCACTGCCTGCTGTCCTACCTTGACAAACCTTCTGGACCAACAACTGTTCTTATTCCTGCATACTGTAAATCAGATTCTTTGCTTTCTTGCCAGCAAATAAATCAAATTGCACCTGCTGCCAACAAGCCTTCCGAAATTAGTGTTGGTGAAAACTGAGTCTACTTCTTCTGAGTTGCTTTGGAAGACGTGTTGTCAGTGGTGATAAATAAGAAATGAGAATCTCCGAATGACAATTTCCTCTGGTATGAATGTGATCCTACCTCTTTCTTGTGAAACAACCACAACCTGTGGGCGAGAAATAACGAACACAGTAATGGACAATTTCCCAATTTTTGCAAAAACACCTGTAACAGCACTCTGCACTCTGAGACAATGTTGCAGAAATTATTGAAGAAATATGTTGTTCCTCCAGCGCATCTAAATATAGCTCTAAAAGGAGACTGTGGAAAAGAAATAAGTTATTTATAGCATCGCATCCCAGATTACACCTGCTTATAGCATTTTGCGTCTAAAAATAGCACTCGGATCGATTAGACAAATCGAGTCGGGAACAAATGACGTCAACGTTTCTAGGCAATATCGACCACGGATATCGTCTGAGTCATCCCTTAGGGCCGTGTTAAGTGCCTGGGATTCTTTGTAATCGTGCCATGGTGGCTCTTGGCTTACAAACGGCGAGGCTCAGTTTGCAGCTGTGGCCTGGGGAATCAAGATAATAATCATGTTCTGCATTATTGCTCATTGATCTGACTTGGCCACAGATGAAAATATCAGAGTTGCTCTAAGTTAAAAAGTTGTGATGACATGTGTAAGAGGGTGGTTCAGTGGTGACCTGGGCCCATATTCATAAAACTACTTAAGTCTTAGTGTGACACTTATCCTTTGTTCAACACAAAAGATAAGTATCATCCTTTGTTCAACACAAAAGATAAGTATCACACTTAGACTTAAGTAGTTTTATGAATATGGCCCCTGGCCCCTACCTTAGTTCAGAAGCATCTATTAAGCTACAGAATGGAAAGATTGGCGGTGATCTCGCACATGATATCCACTGGGTGAAACAGAGCCCTTTGTGACAATAGTCACATGAAATCATTGTTGTATACATGAACACCGTTGTCATCCTGTGGAAACCAGTGCTTCTTACCACTTGTTCCTACGTCGCCGTGCATGAAGGGACACTTCTGGGAATAAGTACCAGCTCGGCCAGCTTTCTCAGCTCTTTCCCTATACTCTCCATGACACTAGTGATCTGGCCAGTTCTGGAAGACCTGTTCTGAGAGGTGGAGAGCAAGTGCTAAGAACCTCTGATATTCTCGAGATGAATTTTATGGTCAAAATTTCCAATATTACAACAGCACTTATCAGCTGTAAACGGTAGGGTTAAGCAGTCGACGGTCTCTGAGGTACTGTTGCTTTCAGCTTTATTACCTCTGGTAAGACCGTCTGATACCACTTGAGCAGTATCTTGTATGTCTTTTGATCCTCATCTCATATCTGATGAACAAGCAGGTGGCCTACTTATTGCTCATCTTCAGTCTTCTTGTGTCGCCTTTCGCCAGGGCTAAAGAACCTTGCCCGATGTGGTCTTTCTTTATCGTTATTGATCTGAAGAATATGATGTAGGAGAATTATCGTCGTGAACCGTGTGGGAAGAAATTTGTCGGTACTGGTAACATCTCGTGGTGTGTGTGTGCGAACCATCCATGTCAGCACAACAAGCGATGATTGGAGGCCAAACGGAGGCCACATCAATGGCAGCCGCCAGTGGGAAGAAGGAAGTCCAAGATGTGGAAGTAGTTGGACCACTGAGGGTAATATTCACCGATGATGATGATGATGGTGCTGAACTCTAGCCGTCTGGTATGTTTGAACCAAACACCACCCTTCTTCAGCTAATTCTACCATTCCTGGTGATATTCGTCCCTGAAGTCCTGCTTGCTGCTGTAGATAATAACTCTTGGTGTCCTGGTCTACCTCGGGAACGACTGATGGAAGCTCCTATCTCTTGGACCACTGGTGTTGCATCTTGCAGGCGCGGATCCAGGGGAGCACACCCGGCCCGTCCCCCCTCTATTTTGTGGAAAATCTTTAAAATTGACCGGGAAATTTTGAAAAGATGTTAAAATTTGACCAAGGTTTTTCCACGATGTGGGTTGGCTGTGCCCCCTCTTTCCCATGATTCTGGATCTGCTCACAGGACTGCCTTGTGCAGAAGTCGTACTGGATCCATCATCTGAAACCATCAATTGAGGATCATCTTTGGGAGGAGGACTACAAACTACAAACCAAGTTGACTCGGATACCTTGTCTTCAAGGTTTTGATAGACACAGTGCATCAAACAGCATTAACTTTACCGCCTCCTGTTAGATTGTACAAGAGTGATTTTCATGTTTTATTTTGCTTAATCACCTTATAGCTTGAGAGAGCAAAATCACTGGCAATCACTGATCGGAAGTAAAAGTGGTGTAATCCAACCAATCAGCAACAAGCGGTTGTCGAGGAAGTTGGGCTAACCACGTTAAATCTGTCATCAAAATTAAATCCACCTCTTCAGGAACGGAAATTCTAAGATTCTAAACAATGAAGATTGATATGGCAGAGTCCAAATTCTTGTTTACGTCTTTTGTGTCTGTTGTCGGTAAATCTCCCAGCATTCTACCGGTGTAATGAAAATTGACGTGTTTAACCAAGCTGCGGGACTGTGCTTTACAATCCCATCAGGAGTCATCAAGACAGGCTTAGTGTTAGACCGTCAGTGCTCATGGTTGATAGCTGGCAATTTCAGTGCGCTGAGATCCTAATTCAGATAAACCCCTGCTGTGCTGGAATATTAGCGTACTTCGGATGCAGCTCTCAGCATCATTTTCTACACATTGGCAAAAAAATGGGGACGAACTCTGAATCTGTGGCCAGTCGATATTCGAAGTGGTGCACAGTGATTTATCAATACCAAAGTTGAATTTTCGTGTGCATAATCTGGGGTAAAATATGGCCCAAGTGCAGCAGATTGGGGGCGGGGGGGGGACAGGAAGGTTGTTGTGTGCAAAACCTGTCCACCCTATATAAATTGTACGACATTCCATTCTATTTGGGTGATTGGTCCATTTGGCCCAAATGATTTGTTTACAAACTAAAGGAATTTGTAACAAGAATGAGGACCATGGTTCAATACAGTTTGTTAATGAAACTAGGTTTGGAACAACCTCAATGTGAAATCAAGTAGGCCTACGCCTAACTGGCTTTTTCAAGGGAGTTGACTGACTTCTTCCCCACCTCCAAAAGTTGCGTTATCAATATTTTCAGGAAATGTCACATGCCATCCATCCACCTGAATCCCTAATACACAGGCAGCTTGCAGTTCAGGTTTCAATGATTGAAGAAATTCTCCAATATTTTTGGCATTTCCAAGATGAAAAACTACAACCTTCCAAATGATAGATCAGTCAAGAGTTGTAGTTGTCCAAAGCTTCTTCATTCAATAAAACTGCACTCCCATGTGGAAGACTAAAGACTAAAACTGAAGAAAAAAATTATTAATGAATGCCCTAAGACATGTCAGAGGAAATGTGTTCCTTTAATCCATCATTTATCACTTTGACGTGTTTGAAAATTGAAAAATATTTCTTGTCTTGTCGTGTATCTGATCTTTTGTGTGTCTTGAGGGAAGAATCCTCACCTGTACGTCACAACTAGTAAGATAATTCTTGATGGCCTGAGGTGATCAGTAGATTGGATGTCACTTGAATTTATTTTGTTCACTACACTGATTTATAGCCTTCAAGATTTTCTCACTTTACTTCAGATGTCCATGTTGTTTCTTATTTGCAGTAAAAACCTCTAAAATTTGACAACCAGTTGGTATTCCAGGACAGTTTTATGGTGTCCTGATTAAGTATTGGAAAAGAATGGATTCAACTGCAAATGCTTGCTGAATAGTCACAGCGTATGAATCGAGCCACCTGTTATAACATGGGTGAACTAATAAACAGAGACACTACTTGAGCCATCTGAAAAGAGGTTGAAGCAGGATACTAAGGGCCGATTTTATAAACGATGGCTAAGACAACCATCGGGTTCATTAACCCTTAGTTGACAAACTGTTTGTCAAGCGAAGTGAATTTTTCGATTTTATGAATCGTTGATAGCCAAACATTCTAAAAATAAAAACGTTTACTTTGATTAATTTGCGGTTTTCAGAACAGCCGATGGTTAAACCGAGGTTTATCTTAGCTATCGACCCTTAGTAGGCTATACTGTTTTTCACATCATTCTGGCCAAAGGTAGTTAGTTGAACTCAGGAATGTGACCAGATCACATTTACCAAAAGATAGTTGAACTCAGGAATGTGACCAGATCACATTTACCAAAAGATAGTGGTGTTGCACAACACTAGATTGTCCGTAGGGTTGGCTTATTCAATCGCTCTTTCACGGTGTCGGCTAAAGCCAATCAGCCATTGACGCTGGCTGCCTAGGGTTGTGCAACATTCTTATTTGTGATCACACCATTACAGTTTAGTGACAAGAGGTCAGCCAAGTAGGCCTACCTTTGGCCAGAACGATGTGAAAAACACTACACCAGTATGCTTTTGAATCTGCAATGTCCCAGCATAACACTCTTGTTCCACATCTGCTACTTTCAGGCATCAGCTGCAAGGTGCCACTCAACGAGGTGCTGTACCAAGACCTTCCTCTTTATCGTGAGCTCAAGTGTAAAGGTACTGAAAGAGAGACAGGAGCTTTGTCGCTTTGTTGCCACCACAAGTTGCCTTTGTCGTCATGGACCATCAAAGCCTGAACTTCATCAAGGAAGTAATTCAAGAACCATGGAGTGCAGGTCCAGACAGGAAGCTCAAAGGTCAAGACCTCCTCCATCGAGTAGGAGCAGTTCTTATGACAGTAGATCTCACACACAGAGGGCATTCCACCATCGACTAAGTCTTGGTTTTCCAGCCAAACACACCTTCAAAATATATTTTTGTCCTCATTTGCTCATGGGACTCCCATTGAGAGGTACATGTATATTTCTTTAACCAAATGATGTAGTTTCCATTGGAGGTCTTTCACTTTTTGCAGGGCTCACTTCGACAAGATAGAACACTTCAGCCAAGAGGGAGTCCAATCTGTCATTTCCGCTCACGGCTCTATTTGTGGAAGATGACTCGATGAAGAGATGGAGTGAACATGGCAATCTTGAGCGGCTGGTAAAAAACAAGTGAGGAAGTGCAAGAAAAGCAAAGATAATAACTAAGTGTTTATTAACTTTTCACCTCCAATGAGTTGAATATGAATATTAAAATGAATAGGAAAGGTTTAATGGTAGAGTTGGTTTATCTACAAGTTGGTGAACGCGACATTTACAAGTACATGTACACCTCTAAACATGCATGCAACATCTACGACCAGAAAAAGGCGAATCAGACATGACACATTTAGTATCATTTCTTTTGCTTACAGCACAAATGTCAATGGATGATGTGGAGGTTGACATGGTTTTTTGGTCAAACATAAGGAAGGACTCAACTCCAAGCAGAGATCAGATTTCTCTTGGTCCACAGAAATGACCAACACTGCCTTGCCATTAGGTAAGTACCAATACCACTTTCTGTATTTATGCATATTTTGGAACATGTGCTTAGTGATTAACCTCCCTGTTACAGTACAAATTGCCTGTGTAGCTACAATTGGTATGAGCACCCTTTGTTGTGTACATGTATACTCATACCAAAAGGTCCTGCTCCACGTGAGTTTTCTCATGAAAATTGGCTCTCTATGGGCGACTCACCATAGTTGGTTTCCTACTGAATTGTGCTGAGAGTGAGAATAATGACACAAACGACACCCATAGTTTTGGTGTGAGAGAGTCAATTAAATGTGGTAACACAGAGCATTGAATGGATCAAAATATGCATGAATACAGAATTACAATCACTACAAAGGGCCTTCTCAACAAGTTAGTACACTTCAATTCCAAACGATTTCAGTTAAATCTATCATATTCATTGGCAAGTACTGCTGTCCTAACTAAGAACTTCCAACTGAACAACAGCAGTTTTATCTACAGAATATCAATATAGACATCAAATATATATCTACACACAAATAAATACATCTAATTGCACACTCTATTTAGTGACTGCCACGATGGATGGATCACAGCCACGAACTTTGAAGTCTGGCTCAGGATTGGTGTAAATGTTATGATACATCTCTTCTATCGGTGGTTCTGGATCTCCTTTGGCCGTTTTGACTGCTTCATCAACCTCTTTACGCACTTCCCCATCTATTTTCTGGAGAATGAATGAGAAGATGAACATCAACCAACAACTGCCAGAGAATGTGAAGTACAATTCCATCTAATTCATACTTGCGATTGAGTTTAGAACCTGGGGTACCATATTGCTAAAATACAGATGCTTTTAGTGGCTTGAAATAGGCTAGGACTGATAAGAGCTTTCTGTACAAACCTTAAGCTCCTCTGCCGTAGCCAATTTAGCGCTGAGCATTCGCTCCTTGAAGGAGACAATAGGGTCCCTGGTTTGTCTCACTTCTTGGATTTCTTCTCTTGTTCGATAGCTTAAAAGAAACGATACATGTATTTCATTACTTCTTTTTACTACAGACCTCTGCCAGTATGCTGCTTGTGATGTGGAAAGAGAGGGACAAATGTGAGAGAGACATGCATTCAATGTAAGAGGTAAGTTTGGGGGGGTTCTCACTCATACAATGGGTATAAAATTCACAGGTACTGCATGAAAAATTGAGATACCCGAAAACATCAGGTAGGAATCGTGCCACAACGGCACTAACAGTTGACACGTGTACCCCACAGTGTTCCGGCATGTCTGGCAGTTGTCCCTGGGGAATGGGCTGGTGATTTGCAACAACTGATGTTATGTACCTAGTTCCAGGATCACTCATACTGTGACCACTGTATCTGTAGGTTGTTACTTCCATTATGATTGGTCCTTTGCCCGATCTGCACCAATCGGCAGCATATCTAGTTGCTTCTCTCACACCAAGCACATCCATCCCATCGGCCTTAAAAAGAAGGAACACACTGGAATGCACAGGTACCACATGCAGTCTGTGACATATCACTGGAGTGAAAACGGTTTTGTCTCACAAGCAGCTGACGGCGCTGCTCCACTTAAAGAGTTTTCGTTCAGGGTGCTCTCCATGGGCAACCCCACTGTATATATGGAACAATGTATGGGGGTCTGCTGTGCCGTTTCCATGATCCCAGCTTAAGTCATTAGGAAACCAAGAATGGGGAATTGCCCATTGAGAGCAAACTCCCATGAGGAAACTTAAGTGGAGCAGCATCTTAAGTCTGAAGGACATACCATAACTGCCACACCAGATGTATCATTATTTCCACCTGAAGAAAGGCAAGCTAACGATCAAAGAAATGTTCCAACTAAAACTTCTAACAGTTTTAAACAATGCACATCCGCATTCATACTTACCCAGATTCCTGGAACGAAGTCTCCTCTGCTATAATAATCAGTGCTAGCAGATGCTCGGTCCACACTTGTACCCATGCCATAACCATTGTTCTCACAGACAAATATCACTGGTAAATTCCACAGTTTAGCCATATTATATGTTTCAAACAACTGTCCTTGATTTGCTGCTCCGTCGCCATACAGTGTCACACAGATCTGACCCGTTTCCATGTATTTGTGGTGGAGGGCAATACCCGCACCTAGGGGAACCTGCAAGAGAGGAGTGAAAAAAACATGATAGCATTCCACAAGTGTTTTGTATCACAACCAGATACCGTCGTTAGAAATATTCCACTATATGAGGTCAGGTGACTCAGACAGAGACTAGGTGCTGCTCCACTTGAGAGTTTTCCTGTCCAAGTTGACTCTCAATAGTCACTTTGCCATTGTTCGTTTCCTTACGGCTCACATTGAGACCAATGACACAAACAACTGATTGCTGACATCTCGTCAATTGGCACAGCTTCTGAGACATACCTGTGCACCTACAATACCATTGCCTCCGTAGAAGTGTGGTGCATACATGTGCATGGATCCACCTTTCCCTTTAGCACAACCAGTGTGTTTTCCTGAAAGAAGAATGTAGTAAGAGCTAAAAGAAGAAGCAACCCACAAAGCAATCAATGACCACGACAACAATCAATAGACGCTTTGCATATGATGTCACAAGCTGCCATGCTGCTGGAGGACACATGCTGCAGAGGTGCAGCGAAATGAGCCGTGCATGCCCCAATGATGTTACATCAAACAATGGTGTGGCACACTCCACACAAGTCACATCAAGGTCGGCACACACCTCTGTGCCCTGTGTCCTCCAGAATGGCCACCAGGATAACGTCATTTCAAAGCCTCTATAGGAGACGAAATTTACCTGTCAATTCAGCCAACACTCCGTGAACTGATATTCCCCTCAGATAACACCATCCATGGGCTCGGTATGCCGTGATAACTGAATCGTCCTTATTTATTGCGCCATGTATACCTACAGCACAGGCCTCCTGGAAAGTGAAAATGAGATCACCATTGTTTGATTTCTCTGGAGCCAAAAATGTTTGAGAAAAATATTTCATTATTTCAGACAATCAATGCAACTAGAATCAACACAGGTTTGAATTCTAAATATAAGTGAATGGACTGGTTGCAACCCACAATTATCAGCAATGATTGCTAAAGTGAAACTAAACCTTTGGAAATGTATGTTCAAATGCATCCACTTACTTGGCCCGAGTACAAATGGCAGAATCCTCTGATGATTTTCTCTTTATATAAGTTACCAGCTGATGTTTCCATTCGCCGAATGGTCTGCATGAGCTGATAATACTCAAGGGCATCATCTCGAGTCACACTCACTGTGGTACTTGGTCCATCTTCTAAATTATGAAGCTTGTAGGGCTGAAAGATGGAAAAATTCCTCCATAAATATTTTTTCATCCTAGAATTAGGCCTACGCATGGCTTATGAATACACCACCAAGGTTATCACATGTTCTAGGACGGTACCTCAACTCACCTTTATCTCAAAAGTGGCTTCACTAGCAGGACTACAGAAGTGTCTGGCAATTGTAGCCAAATTGGTCTGCTCCTAAATGAGAAAAGACACAATGCATTATAACTTACGAATATGAGAGTCGAAAACACTGTCAGTTTTACAGTGCGTACGGTACTTTAAACTGATGATTGTTGACACTACAATGGCATGGCAATGATATTGAAGGCATGAAGGGGCACAGTTCATGAGTTAGAGAAGAAGGCACAGACAGGCAGACAGTAGGCCTAGCCTCCAAGCTAGGCCTACACTACACTACAGCACACACACACTCACTGCAGGACAGCAGCCAGGCAGACCAGAGCAGCAGGGCAGGGCAGGGGCCGNCTAGGCCTAGCTCGGACGGTGATTTAACTGCAATATCTGCAAAGATTTCACAGTAAAAAGTATCCTGTTCAGGTTTATTTGATCGGTAAGTATGTTGACAACGTACCCCGACAAATCGAGGGAGTTTCTTAACGAAACCAGAGAAATTTCGGATCATTTTATGGGGGAAAAGACAAGATTTTTTCGGGACGATTTTTTTTTTATTTCGTGGTAAGCTTACAACACGAACAACAGACCAATTCCGTCCAGGCCGTGACGACACTTAGCAATGCTTAGTGTAGAGGGCGCTGCAGCGGTGAAATATTTTTCAACAAACACGACAAAATCATGAACAAACTTGTCTGCATTTTGGCAATTAGATAAGATAGGGTACTTGATTCATTGTCTTAGTTTGATTCGTCAACTGATACCTAGGCCTAGGCCTAGGCCTAATGGCTTTGAGGGGTGAGAAACTGAGGCTAAAATCCACGTTTTGTTGGCTGGGCTACGGTAGGACAAAAAAGTGCACTGCACTGCCACACTCACTGACACTGCACATGCACACTTCACACTGCCTGTAGCTATAGTGTAGGCTATATAGATAGTGTAAGGGTGTAGGCCTACACTAGGCCTACAGTTCATGTAGCTTATTAGCACAGTAGAGACCAAACGCCTGATCAGGCCATATGGCTTCATCAGGCTACCTCTCCATGCTCTCCTGATGAGGCAATATCGGTAGCTTGATGAGGCAACCATCTCAAGAATCAGAAAGAAACAAAGAAGAAACAAAGTGGCCGCAAGCGAAAATGATTAATTAGCTTGTTGTGACAAGCTAATTAGCTTGTTGTGACACTTCTGATCAAATTTTCGGACTCTATCTGCAGATAAGGCGCACCACTCTATAAGGCGCACCCCCAATTTTAGACCCTTCTTCATGAAAAAAAGCCGCGCCTTATAGTCCGAAAAATACGGTACTTCCTTTTGGTTGATTTCTTTTGGCTGCCATATCATGATTGCCATGTTCCAGTTTTTAATGATGTTTACTTTGGTCATCTTTGCAGATAGGCCCACCGGTAGGCTACTATATATAGGCATACTTTGACTTGAGAGATGAATTCGTCTTTGAATACAATGATGACAACCAAGACCGCAGCCCATCCACTGAAAGCTATGCGTCATTTTCGAGATCCACCTCAAGAGGATGAACAAGCAGAAGAAGAGAACCCAGACAAACATTGGATAGAGAAACTCTTCCCTCCAACATATGCCTTTGATTATCATGATGTTGTTGACGAGCCATATGAAGAACCCAAGGGGATCATTGGGAGCAAGTTCGAACGTTTTGATGGAGAAAAGATGAGGGAGATTTACCAGCGTGTACATGCACTTTACAAGTTTGATGAGGAGTTTGAACGTGCGAAGAAGGCAGAGGAGGACGGTAGGTTACAGATACGGCCGTCATTGATTCAATGGAGGACAAGGCCTCCGAATTAGTTGATACCGGTATCTCCCAAATATGGCCTAACAAGTCATGAGACCTTTTGGTTTTTGCATAGGAATGAAGTCGAGACAGCCTCAGAGTAGCATACACTAGGCCAACTCAACTTGCTCAACATTTTGTCAATTTTTGCAGGTGTTCCTAATGATCTGACAAAGGAAATCCAGGAACTGCAAGAGGAGAAGGAAGAAACCAAAGAAATTGATATAGAGGACCCTGCATTGTGGGATGCACAAGAGATTGGCATACTGAGAAATGTGTTCAAGGAGGCAAAAAGACAGAACAGAAAATTACAGGTGCAGTGACTTTGCTTTTCTCTAACTTGTTTTTTGGTGCATGGGGTTGGTTTCAAGTCACTCATGACGGGATTGATGCAGATTGAAATAGAATTTACAGCTGTGGTCTGTCTGCGTCGTCTGAGGTTGCCACATAAATGCAACGTTTCTCTTCACATCTGTTTCACTTTCTTTTCTTCCTGCCAGGGCTGTAACTAGCAAAGGGAGAGTCTCTGAAAAAACGTTCTTCATGCAGCTTTGGCAAAACGAGATGTTATGTCATCACCACCCCAACCCCAAGAATTGAAAAGCTAGCTAATGCTGAGGGGTAGGATTTTCAGAGGTCATTTCACAACATTTTTCTTGTTTTTTCCTTAGATTGTCCTTGAGGTCAAACTTCGACAGTTATGGGACCTTGAGGTGAAGCACAAGGAACAACAAGACCTTCTTGACACGAGGACTCAACATTTGAATGAAGCGAAATCAGCCAATGAACGTCAGGATATTCTCGTAAACAACTTACATGGACATCTAAAACGTGAAAAGAAGCGTGTCCATGCATTAATTGAGGAAATTAAGGTGTTAAAACTTGAAAATGTCGATTTGAGTGATCACATTAAAATGTTGCGGATTGATTTAGATCGTGAAAAACGTGAACGTCGACGACAGGAGATGGATTTAGAGGAAAGAAACCAGGAAGCAGCAAGGGAACAAATCCTACGTGAGGAGAGAGTGGATCTTCTCCACGAACAGGAGGTGGTAAAGCTCCATGAAAAGATCCAGAAACTGGAAGAGGATTTAGCCAAAGAAAAGTTAGACCATGCTACGACGAAGCGTGGTCTGGACCATCTAAGGACTCACTTTGCCAGTTTGCCTCTCGGGGGGACTGGCTGCAGTGACCCACTGAAAAAGCTGGCACTTTATTGACACTATATGTACAGATGTAGGAACTCTCTGTCCATTGTGGCTGGGATTATTTCTGATGGATGGCGTAGTGTTTGTCCATTTGGAAAGAATCAAATCTCGTAAATGCTTTTACTTCACTTTCATACAGAGATATACATAAATGTTTATCTGTATTTGGCAGTGATTTGGTTCTGCATGAGCTACCTAGATTGGTCAGCATCATCGGAGCGTCTGTTGTCATTTTAGCAATATCTTCGGGACTTGTATAAAGAAAGTGACAATCAATTTAAAGAAGGAAAAGATTGACAGCAGAAGAAAATTGTTTCCGTGTGAAGAAGACGAACTTCAACGCCACCTACTGGGTACAAAATATTCTAACAAGAGCGAGTATTGGAATGTCTTTTTACACCTGGGGGGTAAAAAGACATCCTTTGGCAAAATTGGTGCATTCCAAACCCTTATGAAACCAAAAAATGTGTGGGAAGAATCAAATTTAGTATGCTTTTACTTCAGTTTTGTACAGGGCCTTCCAATGCACTTGAACAGCAGAAAAGAATGTCCAAGTCAGGCACGAATGAACTCCACAGGTTGGTATACCAGCTAATATTTGGGTTTCTTACAGTGAAGGCAGTGTGGTTTTATGACAGGTATTCTTTTTGAAGTCATGAATATGGATTCGAAGATTTGAGAAGACTTTCTCTAATCCGGATGTTAATGTCCCAAAAATGAAGGAACAATATTTTCCTTCATTTCAAAACATTTTATTGGGCTTTCTTCTTGTCTTCTCCTGGTCAAAGAATTACGCCCTGAAGAGAGCCACAGACGCCTGCGTTCGGTCCAAAGCTAAGAAGATGAATTCCCAGAGAGGTAAGGTGAATTCCCTGTGGAGGTATCCTCCAGGGACTGTATGCATAAAGGTGGAATTGGCTCATTCCAGGTATAACTCAATGTTATAACGTTATGTACCTGGAATATGCTTATTCCACCTTTATGCATACAGCCCCAGGCGTCTTCCCCTGGTCCAACTTGAGATCTCTCTGGAGGTGTCTCACAGATTTCTTCCCCTGGTCCAAGGTTAGCTCCCCTGGACATATCCCCCACATGTCGTCCCCTGGTCCAAAGTGAGCTCCCCCTGGAGGTATCTC
>NMRB01000075.1:275352-287348 GCA_002633025.1 Notospermus geniculatus
GTATAAATCGAAGTTCGCGACCGAACGGGCTGGGTGTCGGGTCCCAGTGTATAAAAACAAAGAATAGAAACAACTCGTATATCGAGAGATCATCATCATACTATAGTCGACGTCGGTTCGAATCCCGGTAATAGGGAGGTTTCGCAAGCGCCCGGTTAGGCCCTACGACGACGTTTATCTATTGTGTGGGTATACCCAAACAATAGATAAACGTCGTCGTATGGCCTAACCGGGCGCATGCGAAACCTCCCTAATGTCAAGTGACCAGCATTTATGATTTCCATACTATAGTCGAAGTCAACCTTACTTCAACATGGGCACTAGCTTGAAAACCTACACAGATCAGTGGTAAATAATACAAGTCGCAATTACCTAATGATGTTAGGGTAACTTGGTTCACTTTCCACGAGCCTGTAGGAAATCCAAGGTTGTGCTAGGTCAAGTGGTAAATACTGTGGTTTGTGGTTTTATCATCCCCAAACTTGGTATGCAATAATGCAGACAGACCTCGGACGTATCCTAAAGCTGCCCATACACGATCAATATTATTGCACAATATGAGGATCACAATGGGCAATCTTATTGTCAATCTTTCTTCTACATGTAATTATCATGCTAGAAGCACACGACCACCCATTTGGGCCCCATATTGTGCAATAATATTGCGCCGTGTATGGGCGGCTTTACAGAGCCCGAATTTTGATATGACTTACAGCTTTCGAAATACATGTAGGCCTACATGTAAGATAAGGAAAATAATGTTGTTTAGTCCTTTTGACGTCATTCCGATGACGTGACGCGTCTCGCATGACATTCCCCACTGAATGGTGGATATTGGCTAGTCATTTAAATATTCTTTCTACAAATACACACACATCACGCGAGTCCACATGTGCGCCCTATGTATTGTTGCTCATATCATGTACAATGCGTTTCTGCGAAAAATATATTCAAATAACTAGAGTATGTCAAAAGAAATAAATAAGATTCATACACAGCATGTTTGTAATGATTCCAAATGGATTTTTTGAAAGTCACACGGGCGATTTATTATTTGTTGATGCCGAAGTTTTTTTTTCATTTTACCATATATTTCAACAGGGCGCAAGCACTATTAGTGCTTGCGCCCTGTTACATGAGTACGAGGCAGGCCAGGACTCTTTAAAAGAGCTTTAATTTTTTCAGCTTTAATTTTGACGATTTCTCGGTCAGGCTCACAGAATTCTCCAGAATCAAAGGGGGCACGCGCCCCTCACTACATCCGCTCCTGACATTGCACGTGTGAGGGCTGATTTGGGCACTTTCAAAATGTTATATCGACATATTGTAATTGAACAACACGGCTTGTAATACAGTATCTTTGTTGTAGCTATTGGTTTTTAATAAATGATTTCTCAAACCTGCCCGTGGTGGCAGATGAGGGAACTAAATAAAATATGTCAGTTGTACGTTTGTTTCTACGAGGCCATGTATATCACAGTCTTGTTTTGATACTACGTACGGTATCCAACCTGACCAAATATATCATCATTCTCGTGGTGATAGTATATGCCACGGTCAACCCGCAAGGAGGGGCAGAGACCCGGTGTGACAGGAATCAACGTCCTAGGAATGCAGATTCTCCAAACAATAGCCCGCTATGTAAGGTTATATTCGACGGAATGGTCATGGTCACTCGGCCATATATTCTAATCCCACGCTGAACAATAAGACCGGACTTTGGTCCCAGGGGACTTGGATTCCTTTGACACCGGGCGTAGTACACGGTCCCTTCCTTCTTATAAACCCGGATCCTCCCGTGTCCATATTCATAACTCATAAACATACTAAAGTGAAAGCGTGATACTTATCTTCTGTGCTGAACAAAGGATAAGTGTCGCACTTAGACTTGAGTAGTTTTATGAATAAGTGCCCGGCCTTCACGGGAGGATAGCCCGATCAATCCAAACTGAAATCGTCGTGTGCTATATGTTTCCACAAAACTGTATATTTCTTGGTCGAAACGAAAATGTTCTTGCAGCAAACTATCTTTTACAAAATTGAATACATTTGATATCTTTATTCTTAGATATACTAAGTAATATACAATACACATTCTTATGTAATTGGTTTTCTTTGAAAATTGTGATTAAAAAAGTAATTTTATTTAGAATCAATGTACATGTATTATCAACGTGTGAAGATCGGGCAGGCAACCAGGGGCGACGTGTAGTTTTATGCATAGAACTAGTCAAATCACCCTCTCACGAGACTTTCAAAATGTCCAGGAACATTATCATTGTTTACATATGATATTTATTAACACAAAATACATAAGAATGTGTGGACGTATATCATAAACAATATCTAGGAGTATCATGTATTATTTCTTTGTCTTTTAAAAGATATTGCGACGAAAGTCTTTTTGAATCCGTGCCAACTGTACCAAGAAATATTTCAAGTTGTGATAAACCATACCTGGTGACATCCTTCACTCGGGTTGATCGGACCTGTGCCGTGAAGGCCGGGATTTTTAACCTAGACTCGAGCAAGGGGCCTGGTTCTTCTTACCTGTGTCCTTTCGCCTTCTCCATGCGAGTCGGTCGCGGAGGTATCACCATGGGATACCCCGTGATCAGGTTGATTATCCTGGCATTTTTTCGAGGCGGGGCCACGTCACTTTATATCAGACCCCTCAAAACAACACTATTTTATACTATTATATCAATATCTATCTCTTTGAGGCACTGTTTTAAGATCGTTGGGAAGAGAAATGTGTGTTTTGTCCACCACGTCCCCCACCAACCGCCCCCAGAAGACTGCTTTTGCAAGTACTATTTTGAGGCTTGAAGAGTTTCATGGTGTTGACCTACTTATTCACACTGCCACCTATCGGCAATTCGGAGAACTAATTACTGCCACCTGGCGGTAGTTTCAGGAACTAATAACTGCCACATAACGGCAATTCTCGGAACTAAGCATGGAAAAGGGAAGAAGCACAATTTCAACTTTATTTACGATTACATGTATTTTTTCAAAATGCAAAATTTCGTTTACAAGTACTTTTGAGACTTGAACAGTTTCATGGTGTTGACCTACTTGTTCACACTGCCACCTATCGGCAATTCTGAGAACTAAGTACTGCCACCTAGCGGCAGCTTCAGGAACTAATAACTGTAAGCATGAAAAAGGGAAGAAGCACACTTTCAACTTTATTTACGATTATTTTTTTCAAAATGCAAAAAGTAGATTAATAGTTTGAAACATCAACATTTTCATGGTGTTGACCTATTTACTGACACTGCCACCTATTAGCAATTTCAAGAAACAATAATATAGGCATAAGTATATGCATTTTCATTAATAATCAATGAAGATTGATCATCAAAGTTTTATTCTTAGGGCTGATTCATACTCGCTTGCGGACCGTCAAGCGCATGAAACTGATCGCAGGTTTCCACGACCTGAATGTGCACACGCAGTGAAATTGATCATAGTCGGCGCAAAATCCGGACGGAGTATGAATCAGCCTTTACGCTATTTCCATGCACAGTTCATGGAAATGCCCCCAGGTGCCAGTTATTGGTTCTTGAAATTGCTGACAGGTGGCAGTGTCAGTAAGTAGGTCAACACCATGAAAATGTTAATGTCTCAACGTATAGCTATTAATGTACTTTTTTGTATTTTGAAAAAAATAATTATAAATAAAGTTGAAAGTGTGCTTCTTCCCTTTTCCATGCTTACAGTTATTAGTTCCGAAAGCTGCCGCTAGGTGGCAGTAATTAGTTCTCAGAATTGCCGATAGGTGGCAGTGTGAACAAGTAGGTCAACACCATGAAACTGTTCAAGTCTCAAAAGTACTCGTAAACGAAATTTTGCATTTTAAAAAAAATAATCGTAAATAAAGTTGAAAGTGTGCTTCTTCCNTGGCATATACTATCACCACGAGAATGATGATATATTTGGTCAGGTTGGATACCGTACGTAGTATCAAAACAAGACTGTGATATACATGGCCTCGTAGAAACAAACGCACAACTGACATACATGTATTTTATTTAGTTCCCTCATCTGCCACCACGGGCAGGTTTGAGAAATCATTTATTAAAAACCAATAGCTACAACAAAGATACTGTATTACAAGCCGTGTTGTTCAATTACAATACGTCGATATAACATTTTGAAAGTGCCCAAATCAGCCCTCACACGTGCAATGTCAGGAGCGGATGTAGTGAGGGGCGCGTGCCCCCTTTGATTCTGGAGAATTCTGTGAGCCTGACCGAGAAATCGTCAAAATTAAAGCTGAAAAAATTAAAGCTGTTTTAAAGAGTCCTGGCCTGCCTCGTACTCATGTAACAGGGCGCAAGCACTAATAGTGCTTGAAATATATGGTAAAATGAAAAAAAAAACTTCGGCATCAACAAATAATAAATCGCCCGTGTGACTTTCAAAAAATCCATTTGGAATCATTACAAACATGCTGCGTATGAATCTTATTTATTTCTTTTGACATACTCGAGTTATTTGAATACATGTGTATATTTTTCGCAGAAACGCATTGTACATGATATGAACAACAATACATAGGGCGCACATGTGGACTCGCGTGATGTGTGTGTATTTGTAGAAAGAATATTTAAATGACTACCCAATATCCACCATTCAGTGGGGAATGTCATGCGAGACGCGGCACGTCATCGGAATAACGTCAAAAGGACTAAACAACATTATTTTCCTTATCTTACATGTACATGTATTTCGAAAGCTGTAAGTCATATCAAAATTCGGGCTCTGTAAGGATACGTCCGAGGTCTGTCTGCATTATTGCATACCAAGTTTGGGGGCGATCCGTTCGTCAGTAGGGAGTTTTCGCAAAGCCCCCGAAACGCCAACGCAAACGCCTATCCTTGTTCGGTGCTCTTCGTGGCATCGAACAATGGGTTTGGCGTTGGCGTTGGCGTTTCGGGGGCTTTGCGAAAACTCCCTCGTCTTGGAGAAAATCCCGAACAAACAAACAAACTCTTGTCAATTTTATAGTCGAAGCTTGGAGGAATTATACTGAGTATAATTCAGTATAATTCCTCCAAGGTCGAAGTCAACCTTTACTTCAATAAGGCAAAATGATAAAACCACAAACCACAGTATTTACCACTTGACCTAGCACAACCTTGGATTTCCTCGGGATTTCCTACAGGCTCGTGGAAAATGAACCAAGTTACCCTAACATCATTAGGTAATTGCGACTTGTATTATTTACCACTGATCTGTGTAGGTTTTCAAGCTAGTGCCCATGTTGAAGTACGGTTGACTTCGACTATAGTATGGAAATCATAAATGCTGGTCACTTGACATTACCGGGATTCGAACCGACGTCGACTATAGTATGATGATGATCTCTCGATATACGAGTGTTTCTATTCTTTGTTTTTATACACTGGGACCCGACACCCAGCCCGTTCGGTCGCGAACTTCGATTTATACGCTGAACAGAAGGAGTGTGCGGGGAATTAGGCCTGGGATCAGAAGATGGAAAAAGAGTTCGCATAAATCCTCCACCCAAGGTTATTGCTGGGTTTACGGGTTAGTGTTGTGGGTGTTGAGGATAATGCAAACTCGACCATCGATCCTAGGCCATGTTCCCACTCGATCAAGACACTTCTTCCGTTCAACATACAAATGTGAACAGATAAAAACCAGGTCGGCAGAAGTCTTGCAGAGTACGAGGCGCCACCAAATAGCCTGGTAGTCTATCATGTTCTGGAGGTGTTTTGAAAGTGCCTTATGGTCGTTTGCATTTCTCTTGACCACCACCGTGTGGCGTGGTGGTCATTTTTAGTGCTCGGATCTCCAGTTTTTGTTCATGCAGTTCAGCTTTAACGTTGGCATCCCAATACCTTTGTGCATAACATTATCTCTTGATTGGTTTTAAGAAAATCTATCTCGGCAAATATTTGTAGCGTCAGCTCATAAGGAACAGTACTCAAAACCTTTGAAAATGTGTGTAGGATTTGAAAAAATGATTAATTAAAATTCTTATGGATTTATTTTTGTAAATTTAATAGTTTTAGTATATTTTTGGCCAATTGATATCTAATTGGTGATACCCTCATTCGCCACCTGCCGCTCAAAACCTTCACCACCAGAGGCCACTGTGAGTCATCAAGTTTTACTGACGTTTCTTGCCTAAAATGACACTTGGTTATGCCCGATGACACTAGCCAAATGCTATGATTGCGGTGTAAGTTTGGCCGAGCAGTTAGAGCGTTGGACTACCACTCGGGAGATATTCGGGAGGAATCACAATCAATCTGCAAGTGCTGATTTTTTTTCTTTCATGTTCTGCAGATACTTTTGGTCATTACGTTTCTGTTATTAGTAAGTTTTAATCTCCGGTTTTTGTACACCAATATCTACCCGTTCAGATGTTCAGTGGGAAAATCATGCGAGACGCGTTGGCGATCACCTCAGACAAGTTTAGGTCCTATTTGATTTCTGGCTTGTTCATCTTGGACCAAGGAAGACATCTGTGAGATACCCCCTACTGGGAGCTTATCTTGGACCAGGGAAGACATCTGTTAGGTACCTACAGAGGAGCTCAATCTTGGATCAGGGGAAGACATCTGGGAGATCCCACAGGTGTCTCATCTTGGATCAGGGAAAGATATCTGGGAGATTGCACAGGGAATCTCATCTTGGATCAGGGGAAGACATCTGGGAGATTGCACAGGGAATCTCATCTTGGATCAGGGGAAGACATCTGGGAGATACCCCCAGGAGATCTCATCTTGGACTAGAGGGAAACATCTGGGGGACACCTCCAGGGGGAGCTCACCTTGGACCAGGGGAAGACATCTGTGAGATACCTCCAGGGTGATCTCATCTTGGATCAGGGAAGACATCTCGGAGCTCCTACAGGGAATCTCATTTTGGACCAGGGAAGACATCTGTGAGATACCTCCAGACGGATCTCATCTTGGACTAGGGGAAAACATCAGGGGACACCTCCAGGGGAGCTCACCTTGGACCAGGGGAAAGGCATCTGGGGGATACCTCCGGAGGGAGCTCATCTTGGACTAGGGGAAGACAGCTGGAGGATACCTCCAGGGGAATCTCATCTTGGACCAGGGAAGACATCTGTGAGATCCCTCCAGGGGGAGCTCACCTTGGACCAGGGGAAGACATCTGGGGGATACCTCCAGAGGGAGCTCATCTCGGACCAGCGAAGACACTGTGAGATACCTCCAGGGGAGCGCACCTTGGACTAGGGGAAGACAGCTGGAGGATACCTCCACAGGAAGTTCATCTTATGCCTACCTCTCTGGGAATTCACCTTCTTAGCTTTGGACCAAACGAAGACGTCTGTGGGTCTCTTCCGGGTGTAGTTCATCTTGGACCAGGGGAAGACAAGAAAGAGACAAATCAATTGATTAGTTATAGACTACATTATTATTATCATATATTTTACATGTACACATTATTATCAAAATTCACAAGCAGAGTTTGTAGTTGATATAAATCAGAGTTATTCATAATTCTGCTTTCTAAATGGGAAATAGGGATTCTGAATACCAATACCGGTAATGAACTTAAAATTCCACCAAATAAGAGCAAAATGGTCAACAAAATCTGACTTAAAATGCCGAATAAAATGTTTTAAAAAGAAGGAAAATATTATTCCTTTATTTTTATTGGAACATGAACAGCCCATCTCCAGGTCTTGGGTCCTATACTCACTGAACTTTATATTTCTGAATAGGTCATCAGGTCAAAATAATGTTAATGCAATGTGCAAGAAAAAATTTCTGTTCTAAAACCTTGAAGTCAAAACTTAATACATGTGATCAGTGATACCACAGATCTGCGCAGACAACTCCTGCAACATTCTTCACACAATTCTTCACACGTCATGTTGCAAAATATGCATTATTAGGGAGGTCAAGATTTGTAACTGAGAACAAGAGCAACAAGAAAATGTCATTCTCTTCATTGACTATGTCATTGTGGAAAGGTTGCTGGGATATTCCCCCTACATTTACATGTCACGGACTTCCTCTGAGGAGTGTGATTGGACTCTCGATGAAATCCTGAGAATTACAACCAGAGAAAGTCTTCTCAAATCTTCAAATCTGTATTCATGACTTCAACAAGAATACCTGTCATAAAACCACACTGCCTTCACTGTAAGAAACCCAAATATTAACTGGTATACCAACCTGTGGAGTTCATTCGTGCCTGACTTGGACATTCTTTTCTGCTGTTCAAATGCATTGGAAGGCCCTGTACAAAACTGAAGTAAAAGCATTCACTAAAGGGGCTGTTCATTTTCCTCAATTGAGTTGTGATCCTTAATGGAGAAAGCTATGAAGCTGCAAATTGCCACGATTATTCTGTACAGCACAACAAACAGGCCTAATCCCTGCAATTTGCAATTTGCAAGTGCATTGCTTTTTCTGTTTTCCCAAGGATCACAACTCACATTCCTCAAGTGATGAAAATGAACAGCCCCCTTGATTCTTGCCAAACATTTTTGTTTCATAAGGGTTTGGAATGCACCATTTGCCAAAGAATGTCTTCCTGCACCCAGGTCTTAAAAATGGTACTTTGTGTCTTAGAGGGCCGTCTTCAGCTGAAGGTCTCTATGTTGGGATATCATATTAAGTCATAACAAGCATACCCAGGTCAAGTCTACAGTGAAGGTTGTGTCTAGATGTGTATTCCAAGCATACATACATGCACTATGACTATTCTCAGCTATGAATCCATTCAAGGCAATCACTTGCATTTGTACATCAATTCTTGTGCGTCTCTCAGGGATGGATGTAAATAAAAATTCAGGTTCTCTGTGACGAGAAGAAATTGAACGAGACTATGCATTGACAAGTTGCAATACAAAACAAGTTGAGTGCTTCAAAATACAAAGAGTTAATTTTTTCACAAGGAAATCCTGGACACAATTCTTACCATAATTATAGAAAGTCAAATGGGTCGGCATTTTGCCAGCATTTTGGGCATCCCTGATTGGCCATTATATACTTCTTGAGATATGAAATATGTTGTCGGCTCTCTGTCATTCTGGCCTGACTCAAATGACGTAATTCCCACCGCTAGTTTTTGAAAATGCATTTTCGAAGAGGTATCATGTGTAACTGTGCAAATCAATCAGTGAAATCAGAAAAATAATAGAGAAGTGAGAGATAAATGCACTCAAACCCAGCTTTATCTTTGGCGAATATTGCCAAATATCGACGTGTATGGGATACTCAGTCCGGTAATACATTTCACCTTAGAAACCTGTTTCTATTTCATATTCATGGTAATACATTTTAGCCGATAATACACCTGCTGCATTTATTGGGCATTGAGTTATCGGCAAAATTTGAGGACTGCACAGTTACACTCCTGACAAAAAGAAAACTGGAAACAAAGAATGATTTAGCGATAACTACTGAAATCCCACAACATTATCTACAGGATGCATCAAAGTTATATCATAGGCTACACACTACAGGCCTTTGTAAATCCTTGTAGAGGAAATAGGGGTTTTTGGCCAATGTGTGCAAAGTCACGAGGTAAAATTCCTCAAACAGTTGATTGACAAATTGAGAAAATATTGAGATACCGGTATAATTTTGATGCACCTTCCTTTTACACCTGCAAATATATGGTACATGTTACACTTATGACTACAACCAACATACATACATACACGTATTTCAGACATATATTCATGACTCATTATGCAGAGTGCTTATGAACATTCGTGCAGATTTTTACATAATTCAAATCAAAGTATAAATTGACGGTTAATGCAATTATTTACATACACAGGATGATACAAGTTGAAACAGTTGGGAAATAAAGGAAAACAATGCAATAAAATACCACAAAAAATCTAACAAGACCTATAGGCCTGGCCGCACAAAAAACTTTAGACCCCTTTTTTTAGTTGTGGCGCACCCATTGGTCATAAAAATAGGCTTGAAAAAAATTCTGCTTTCAATACAGAAGACATTTCTGTATAAATATACTAGTTACTTTGGCAAACATTGTGGCAAATCTCCCTATTAAAATTCAAATATTGTCTCTGAAGTAAAATCACTCAGTGATGGCTGTACGGTACGCCAGAACTGTCTCACCGTAGGTTGACAGTGTGTCACCTGTACACCTTGGGTATAAAATCTGTACACCAATGTACCGGTACTGCAATCTGACAACTCTTTGTGAAGTGTTTTCTTACTCTACAAGGCTGGGGCTTCTAGTTACAGTTTTCAACACAGGGTAGCAGCACATGTAATTCAAATGAGTTTTCATGATGTACCACAACAAAACTGAGATATAAAGTTCAAGGACACCATGACTCAGTTTTTCCAATACATTACCATAATGTGCCCTGGAAAAGCAATATGCCTTTGTTTGATGGCTAATGGTATAACTTTTAATTATGGGGCTGGCAAATCAGCACTAACATGAAGACCTTTGAGAGACGTTTGATTCAGAAACCTATAACTTCGTAAACGCCCAACACACATTCAAAAGATTCTTTTATAACTGTAAACCCCTAATAATTTGTATCTCTTTTACTTAAGTTTGTTTTTGTGGCCAGTCAAATTTATGAATAAACACTTAAGTTCTTGCCAGAAAATACATATTCTGCAAGCTGTAACTTTGTTCATAGCCAAAATATTTGGGAGGTTCAGTGTCTTGGTCAAACAGGCTATCAGGTACTCCTTTCCCCCTCCCCCCAAATATTTATTGCTGATTTCGATTTTGACATCGTCTAACAGTTAGCAACAGTTCCAATTGATAACATCCAATGTAGAGCGTGTCCCAGAAAATTTTACCATGAAACCACACTCCCGCTTCCTTAACATATATTTTTAACAAAGTTAATATTGACATTACGACTACCCCGGTAATAATGGGAGTGAGTTGTTTGGTGCAGTAGTTTGAGTATAAAATTTAAATTTGATAGCATTTATACAAGCCTTTCTCAAGAAGCACCTCGAGTAAATCAAAATAACAGGGATTGCAAAAACATTTAGGCATGTCCAACCAGAAATCTTTGAAATTCGCAGCCATCTGTGCAATAATTTTGATCTTGTGCTCAACGTGAGCAAACCAATGCAGTAAAATCTTCAAGAAAGTCTTTGTCAATGTAGGACTAACATCATCTGCTTCCAGTGCTCTGGTCAAATTCCACAACAACTTATGCGTAATTCATTGAAAAGGAGATATGTTTCAATAGGACTCTAATACCCCTTAAATACCAGTATTTTGATCTATATTTCATGTGGGCTTCTGCTAGTCAATAACAACCTAGATCAGATACCAGTATAATTACAAGTCAACCATGGTGTTGTCGCATACATGTATATGTTCGGTTCTGGGACAAAATCCTCAATGTGTGTGTTATAGACCTCTTGCAAAAGTCGACAAGGGTATCTGCATTTGTGGTCCGATGTACAGCACGGCACATACATTTTTTCCCCCGTGCAGACTTTCACAAGGGGTCTAACACTAGTATCCTTTATTTTCAACACATCATCTTTCAGTGAACTCATCTTTGGCAATTAGGCCACCAATTAATGAATAAACCCGCAGTATCAAATGACTTTGTACAAATATCCACTGGATGCTCCTATCTCTCTCTCTCATGGGTCGTCATCGCCTCGTCTCGTCCGAGGCTGTTTTTATCTTCATCTAGTTGAAGCAGAAGCGCCACCTTGTCATTTCCCTGCCGGCAAAGCCCTCATACTCCGTACAGAGATCTGTACCGGCACTTCTCCTGTGTCGTCCTGGAAAGAAACAAATACTGAGAATGTATTCAAATGGATTCAACAAGCATTCAAAGGCCCGAGACTTTATTGACAACGTCATCATAGGAATTCTGGTAACGGTACTACTGGTCAACTCATTCCCTGACCTTTCACCATTCTAACCCAAAGGGCTGGAAGATCCATCCTATCATGTTTAAGAGCTGCAGGTCAGAGCAAGCATTCAAAATAACGTCCCTTATA
>NMRB01000075.1:293884-305173 GCA_002633025.1 Notospermus geniculatus
CCCCCCCCCCCCCCGGAGTAGCACAATACTCCAGAAAAGATGTTTTTCTTGAGTGTGTTGCTTTAGGCGGGCATTCCTTTAATCATTGTTCATGTGTGGGGTGCTAAATTTACTGACAACATTGTAGCGGCCCATACGCATCAAGTCCCCGTGGCCAATTCACCTTAGCAACCTAACAGAACATGGATGGACGTCTTGGCATCCAAAATCTCTGCGGTACCATGAGTCTTACCGATGGTAAAGTCAGAATGAAGTGTTGGCAGAGATGCAATATTATTGGATCTGAAAGGAGATGTCCCTCAAGCCCTTGATCAGAAGACTGAGACTCGATCTTGCACAAGTCGCACCATGGACACAGACTCTATTCCCCATCAGGCCCATTTATTAGCATGATCGGGCCAGATGGACTCACATGACATGACCGGCAGGAATTGTCCATTCTGTACCCACACCGATTCATGACAGCTTGACAATTAAGTCATGACAGCTCGACAAGTCATGACTGCCCTACAAGGATGGAAACACAACTTCCTGTAAAGTGAAGGATATCAGCACTCGAAAGGAAACCAAAGAGAAGTGGCCAAACCCGACTCGTGATATTACCCGGTACTCTCACAAAACGGTGGTGATGTTGTCAAAGACAGACCGTGAGGCACTTTTTGAAGTGGCTGTTTCGTAATCTTTCTCTCTCTCTCTGTACTTTTTAGAGGAGGATGTGACCTCTGCAGACATTTTGAAGGGCAGACTTTTTCAAAAGTCATCTAGCCATATTTGGGAGTGCTTACCTTCCAAAAGGTCACTCAGCTATTGTCATTTTTATCCCATCCTGATTCCTGTCTGCCATTTTGATCTTACCCTTAGAAATCCAGTACGATTGGACAAGTTTGACATACTGTAGGTTGATCTTTGGAAAGTTACGCCTCCTGCGGCTGTAATTACCCAGTTCTGAGTTTTNGGAGTTAAGTTTACTTTTGTCAGCTGTGGAGGGAGATTTTTGGTGTGGCGGCAGATTTTTTTGGTGTGGTAGGGAAGGTCTGTTCCAGGTTTAGGTTGGTGGCAAAGAAATTTGGTGTGGCGGTGTGTACCCGTGGTATAGGAGTTGGAGAACACTGATCCCCCCCCCAACCTATATGTTGGGTGCCCATGCGTTGGTGTTTGTTAAGATTTGGTTTCTGGCAATTAACTTGAGAACGCTTTGAGTAATCAACCTGCAATTTTTCAGGTGAAATTTCCTCTATGAGGGATTATGTTGCTCTTGTTGACCAGTTCTGCTGCTCATCTAAGATGGCGGCTATGGTGGCCATTTTGAATTTCGATTTGTGTCAATTACCTTGAGAAAGCTTTAATCAATTACCCTGAAGTCTTTTTCAAATGTTGAGGTTTATGAGACTGAGAGGAAGGTTCCTGTCAATTACCAGCACCACTACTTATCCAAGATGGCGGCTATGGGGGCCATCTTGAATATGGTTTGTGAGTTTAACATGAAATTGCCACTGAAGGGGTTAACTGACAACTGTCACTCCTGGGGAACAAATTCCTTGAACCTGATGATATTACAGCAACAGGTGACCAAACTCAGCAATAAAGATTTTTCCCAGGTAGAAGTTATCAGGATAGCCACTGTATGGTGCACATCAAAATGTAGAGATTAGATCAAATACTCAAAGATGAAAACAGAATTCCTCCAACTCAACTGATGTAGTCCCTGCGCTTTTGGCTTCTTCCCAAGGCCCCCTCTTGGTATAGAAAGCGGGTGCATGTTCATTCCCAATTTTGCAGGGAAGGGGGTATTTTGGGGGGAAGCGAGTATTTTCAGTGGAAAGGGAGTATTTTAATCAGAATATCTCTGATTACTATAGTTCCTGCTTGGGTCGTTCACATCCAAGGCAGACTGCAAGGTATATCCCTCCTGCTCGAGCAAGTACGTGCACATGCTAACCAATACATGAAGACAATTTTGTAAGCTGAGTATCATTGATACTGTGAGAGCTGCAAGATTAAAGTATAAGTAACTCTTCACCTAGAAAGCACTCTGCCCCAGCACTCAGATTCTCATCATTTGAGAGGCTTATTGCAATACGCGTCTCGACCCATTCCGATGTATTCCAAAGTAGAATTAAGTTTGCATGAAAGAGATCATGTTACCAGTATAATCGCAACCTAGACGGTTCAATTCCAGACACAATGGAGTTGAAAGGAAATCTAGTTTCTGATGACGAAGAGGAACAATATCAAAGCAGTGAGCAGTGTAAATTTCATGTAAAGCAATTTCTATTGTTCTTCCTTCCAAAGGTTTCCAGAGCTGACTGCCGAATATGGCAATATTATATTAGCTCCATTCTATGAATTAATGGAAGACAGTGCCCCTTCCAAAGGTTTCCACAGCCTGACTGCCGAATATGGCAATATTAGCATTATAGAGTGCTATTCATGAATTAATGGAAGATGGAGTGCCTGGTGAAAACCTGCAATGTCGGTGTCATGAATCCACAACTTCAGAGGTGACAGGCACCAATGTTTCCAGTAGCCACTCCAGGATGGCATGGTTTCAAGACATACCACAGGGGCGGATCCAGGATTTTGGGAAAGAGGGGGTGCCCTGTGCTAGAAACATTGAAATTTGCTGTGAATTTCTGTGATTTGCTCCAAATTTCTGAATTTCACGGTTGATTTTAAACTAGAGATTTGTTGGCTGAAAGGGGAGGCGAACACCGGATCCGCGCCTGTAGGCCTACCACCCAACTCGTTCCCACACCAACTACATGTATGTAATCCTTCACCCATACTCTGTCATTGTAACAATTGATAAAGGAATATCAAGGAAGACATCTCTTCATCTAATTGGACAATCACACTTTCAGAACTTTTGACCTTGGAACTGAATGACAAGGACAGAGCGGAAATTGAGTGCAAACTGTATGAGAGAAGATAAAGATCAGAAGGTGAAAAGTAATATTTATGACTGAGTACAGCATAATTCATAATTAATCACTTCCTTCCTTTCGTGCAACTCTCCGGATGTCCTACAATGTTTTATGATCAAAATTGCATCACTACATGTATGGTCCAATGACTATGGTTGCCGTCGAACATGTCGAAGGGTATTACTGCCCATCAGCAAAATGAATCGTCGCTGACAGGACATAGCAACTTAAAGACCTTTCCGGCGTGATGCGATTCTTGCATCCCTATGTGAATGGGTCAAAGAAGTGACCTACGACACAGGCCAATCATTTTAGTTCTCTTTAAATCATGTGACATGTGCGTTGAAGGTTGGAGGTCATGTACTGGTAGTGACGTAGGTATCATCACATCAGTCAGTGACTGTTTAGTTGTCTAGTTGCAATACCTCCACCTACAAGGCCATTTTTGGCATGTTCACAGCCAACAATAGGTCGCATAGCAACCCAACAGTCGAGTCGCAATCGCATGCTGAAAAGTTGTCAGATGTGAATCAGGCTTTAAGATCACCATTCTCTGATTCCCTCTCTGACATTTCATACCTGATCGGTGGAATTTTCGGCCAAATCTGAAGTTGTGTCGTCGCATTTTCTTCAAGCGGTAGGTGTCATACATTTGGCATTCGCTTCTGATGTACGGTCCAAAGTCTGTCAAATCCTGAACTGGAGGCTGCATGACTTTGTAGTTGTGGCGGACAAGATTGGAGCTGGGCATGTAGTAGCCACTCTGAAAACAAAGAAATATTGAAATATAAGCTTACACCATGAAAGATCGTTGGAAAAATGTGATTTATGATCAGTGGAGGATGTACCACTACCAGGACATGTATCTTTTGCCAATGTGGATAACACTGGGGTCATTTTCAATGGGAGACCTTACAGCCATTTGGAGGCCACCACCAGTTAGCGGTCCTAGGATGTCATGGAATTTGACATCATCCATAATGATGTGGATGCTCCCTGATGGCCTATGTCTATGACTTCAAATTTTGTGGCGTTCTAGGTCAGCTAACAGGCGGCCTCTAAGAACAGTAAAGTCTCCCATTGCAGAAGTGGTTTACAACAGGTCTTGCAATGCTCACCGTTTGGCTATCAATGTTCATGACTTAGCACTGATCTCTTATAAAAATCTTTTGAATACTAGACTTTCTTTACTACTGCCATCATAAAGACTGCGTTGACAACAATGCAGTGCTTTACTTCTCAACACTTACTAACGAGGCATTGTGAAAAGCCAGGGAAATTGCTTCCCCATCACTTGATAAGATGCCTCAAAGCAAGAGTCCCAAGAGGAGCCTGATGGCAATTTAGTGACTCAGTGACTGATCTTATTATCTGAATCAATATGATTTCATGCTTCAGCTGTCAATCATGTCAATTAGGCCAGAAACCTTCATAACTTCAAAATTGGTCAAATTTCTGACGGACATCAGCTAATCAAATTTTAATCACAACTTTCTGGACGCAATGGTTCCTGGGCTCGCCGCCAGGCGAAAAATGGCGTAGCCAGCGAATTACTTTGTCGAACCAGCGAGTAGAATGCCTCATAGAGGATTTTTCAGGAATATGCATTTTTGTCTCCCATTGCGTGAACACGCCGTATTAGTTGTGCTTAGCGGTACTGTTTCCACGAAAGATATCCGTAGTAAGTAATCATATATGAATGGATACAATATCGCCGAAAATAACACGAAAATTCGGGATTTTGTGGCGGTCGTCTGCTTTCTGCTTATAGGCCAAGCCGAAGTCGAATGTTCGCTTCACTGTCTATCACCCCGTGCAGATAAGAAATCACGCCTGTTAACAGCGTAATCGGCCATTGAATCAGCATAAGCCATTGTCAGAAATGCCACAATGTGGCTTAGTAACAGAGTTCTTTGTCTGCTTTGCCTAATTCATGCATACATGTAGTTCTCTATATCCAACCGCCAGTTCAGCACGTCGTTCGTCGTTCACGTGCTTTTGTGACAAGTGCTACCGATTACTGGAATAAGTGAATATGTTTCTTTTTGGGCCTGTGAATGACTTGGATTATAGCCGACAAATACTTTTTTCGTTGACGGGATTTCAGTGCTGCTGTGGAATTTTCCCATAGATCCTAATCCATAATGCCATAGCTACGCAGGCTGCCGCTAGGCTGCCGTAGGTAGCCTAGCGGTAGCCATTTATTTCGAATGGAGGGATGCATCCCTCTATTCCGAAACAAACGTTCTTTGATAATTCTTTCAGCGGCACTCTTCTACATTCCGGATCCACATTTCAGCTGGAGAAGGGGGATCATGTAGGCCTAAACCTGCATCTCCACTCCAGAATTCTCAACTCCTAAGAGTACGTTTTCCCCCTTGCATCGCTCGCCCAGAAAGCTCTGGGTCCCTCTGATCCCCCAACATAGGCAAATCACAACAAATGCCTTCATTGCCTTGCAAGTTTCTTCCCAAACATGCCAAAGGTTGCTTACTTGAAATGTACTAGCTGATATCTCAAATGCTGTAAAAGTTAAACTTCGTAAAATTGAAACAAATCTTGAAGTGGATCATTAATCCATTGCCAGAAATCTAGGAATTTAATGGGCATCCCTCAACGGAAGCAACGCATCATACACTAAGAAGATGCCTCCTGAGTTTCCACAAATATTTTTAGCGGGGGCATATTCCATGGTATACACCACATAATCAAACATTTCTGCCTGCTTCCTGTTTTACGAGCTGCTGAGTTTAAGCTTCAAAATTGCCTTGAAAATATTGACAGATGGTCGCAGATAAAGCTCTAAATGTTTCATGCCATTCCTATCTAGTGAAGAATCTTGAATGCTGCTAATAGAATTATGACCCATCATGGATCTTCTCATAAACCCCACAGAAATAATTCAACAACAACGTAATATTAAAGTGTGACTGCGTGAGTCACGATCCTTGAGTACAATGACATCCATTTGCTTACCCTCATTTTCATGATAAGATCCCAGAAATCCTTCGGCGGAATGACCTCTGATCTGTTCAACGGCATCACGAAACATCGGTTACGATCACGGTCGATGACAGCTGTAAGATTCTGAAGCGAAAGGAATGTTGCGTGATTATTACTCTCTATGTATGTAGAATGCTGGCGCTGAACTGATGTGAGGATAACTTTGGGGAGTAAGTGACAGGTCCAATGTTCAAATCTAGCCCGAGCCAAATAGAGTTGTCCTCTGAACGGGACTGTTCCAGAGTTCCAACTGCTCAAGGTAGTGTGACAATGGTATTACATAATAGGTCTTTCGCCACTCCAATACCCTTATAATCTGGCAGAGTTGGAACATTGAACTGTTCCCTTCAGAGGACAACTCATAGGCTTCCTTTACATAGAAGTATACGAAAACGCCGGTTAACAATGGCTTCACGGCCGTGAATCCATTTGAAGCCTTTGTTAACCGGCATTTTCGTATACCGTACACGTAAAGGAAGCCTTACGGGATTTCATCCCTGGCTCTTTCAGTCCATTGGATGGTATAGTAAGAAGGGGTGACCTTGAACTTTGCCTTTTGCAAGGGCAGGTAAGAGACCCCATCCAAGTGAGGGATCCAGCAATAGCTTGAGATGGCATCTTCCGTACTTTAAAACAGGGTCAATGCTATGGCTTCGGCCCTGATGGAAAAATCGACCCGTAATACAATACAGTGCAATTACTGTGAGACCCACAAAATTGCCTATTCAGACTATGAGCCTAACTCCTTAGCTTCAAATTACATGACCTCGTCAAGTAATGATATGTGTAAAGAATCATAATAGCGGTCAATCATGTGGAGGACACAGTGATGGTGCATTTTAATACCTTTATATGTCAAAATCATCAGACGTGTAGTCAGAACTGTCGCATTTCCTACGAGTAAATAGCGATCAGTAATCAATGAATCGTGGTCAGATCTCTGCACAGTTTCTGTAATGTAGCCATGGCAACGGGTATCACCTAGCATTGGATAAGCTGGCTATAGTGCCAGTGAGTAAGTGAACAGCCTTATATTTCCCTCGGAACGTGCAGCGTCTATGGAATATACCACAGAGTAAGAGGAAGCACTGTAGCAATGAGTGAACTGGCGGTGCCAGATACATACACTGTACATGTACAACAAGGACAATGATTTGGGTAGCGGGTAAAAAAGAACCTCCTGGGTTCAGGAAGGCCTCAAAAAGTGTCTGTTGTATGATGGGATTAGTTTGGATTTTTCCAACAGGTACATATACGAAGCCAGCAATACTTGCCTTCTCAGTGTGGAATAGGCCATCTCAAGCTACTCACGTTCCTCACTTGGACGGGGTCTTCTACTTGCCTTGCTCGATAGCAAGGTACAATACAATGTACATTACCTGTCCTCTGGTCACTGCCCCTTGTGACATACATGTACATTGTATAGACATAAAGAGCCAGGGATGATTTTATCCTTTGTGCCTACAAAATGGCTGGCCATGTTGCACTGGCAACTGACAGTGTGTTAAAAAACAGCCATGAAATATTTCATCGGACACCAAGCACTCTATTGGTGGATGCACTCAGCGGTGATACGAAATGTGGATGAATGTGGATACGTGGTAAGTGGCTTGGCATGTCACAGTTATTAGGTTATAAAGGAACTAGCAAAGTTACCCGTCCTACGGTCTTGTTGTCGGGAGGGTGTTTTTATTGGGGCACATCAGAATTTTATGGACTGAACAGCGAGTTATGTTATGCAGAGGTCCTGAATGATGAAGCCCGCCTTTCCAACACTATCCAGTAATTTCATTGCCACTTTGTCTCCAGTCGCCTTCTCTTCCACTCTCGAACTGCCCTTTACATTTTTTTTCATGCCTTCAATCATTCAGAATCCTTCTGTTCGTGTTCTGTTCTCGCCAACATATAGAACCCCCACCCTGTCTGCAAATTGTTTGACTGTTTCCCTATGTATCATAACAGAATGAGCCCGAGGTACTTTGATAAAAGCGCCCTCCACCTTCTCAGACACACAACATTCCTGACCTCTGATCCATTGATTCTATGCCCTTGATTGGATCAGTTCCTTAAAATTATCCTTCCTGTCTTTCCCCAAGCCTTTCAAAATTCTCCATTGCTTCCCTCCCTTTCTACTGATATGTTCAACAGCAAGTAATTAAACTTGCCATGCCAGCTGATAAGAGGATTCTGCATCTTTAGGCCATTCCGATGTGTTTGTATTAACAGGAATGGGGTCACAACAGTCGGTATATGTCAGGACAATTGGGGAATCCCTCCACAGTGTATAAATAGAATTCCAGGTCACCAAAAGATTTCCCTGTCAAAACCATCTTGGAACCAATTTTTTCCTGGTTTTTATTTGCTATAAACACAGACTGATACCTGGCCAACACATCACACCACCATTCATGACTTGTATGATGCCCAATCTCCAGAAGGAGTGAGACAAAAAATGAGCCTTCTCTCTTATAATATAGATGATGGCTAGTCTCTGTTGTATCCGATACTTTGTACAGAACTGAAAGGATCAAGATGGATCATCAAAAAGGAGTACAGAACCCCATGGCCCACTGTCTCAATAGGTGTCAATAGCGGCAGCGGCTGAAAGTATTGGAATGAAAGTGACATCCAGGTCCTTCGCAGTTCTCCGGACAAGGCAAAGGCACCCATTGTAGGATATCTGGTTATGATGTGCTGCCCTCTATGATCCCTAATGCTGAAGAAAAAGGAGGCCTTCTCACTGAAAATACTTGGTTAATTCACAGGAATATCACCGTGGGGCGCACTGGATCAAAAGATCGCAATTGAGAGAGAAACAATGACGTCATTAGACCAAAAACATGCAACCTGTTCAAGGAAATCACAACAAAACACTATACTTAGTACGAACAATTGACCAATATTCACATGACCTACTACGCAGTAATCATGGTAATGATCAAATGTCACTCAGACAATTGCTTTCCAAAACAATCAAAATACCAGTATCTGCGATCTACATGTACCAGTATACCTTTTAAAGTGTGTTTGAAAAAAGATGATGGCAATTTCCATGTTTTCTTTTGTGACCATTTATCATTGCAACAAACAGGAAGACATCAGGCTGTTTGATGAGTAATTTTCCATTATATAACAGAAAGTGGTGTGTAGGCCACATACTCATACATGTATGCCATCTCTGAATACTTTACATACATGTAATGCCAACTGCCAACCCATTTGACACATGACCCATACTTGGCATGTCCTAGGCCTACAATGTATGTGTCCTCTTGCATGTATCACGATACTGAGTTGACAATTTTGGCAAGGTGGGACATCTTCTGAAGGCAAGTGAAATAACAGGAAGCAATATTATAAACATTAGCCTGGCATGCTTAGTCATCATGAGAAGCCTCTCTTTCTTCTGATACACAAGCAACCGCTTCCCTACGAGTTGGCAAGACACCACATCACAGAGAACACAGCATCCAACGTCCTTTAATGAGGGGAAAGAAACCAATGCAACCTCAAGCAAATGACATTTAATGTAAGGGCAGGGAAAACAAAGCAACTTCTTTCTATGATGATTACTGGCAAACATCAGTTGACATCCTGCCAATCATGGAAGATTCCTGTCAGTAAACATCTTCAGTTTCTTCTCCTTTATCCAGCAAAAAAAATTTGCAAACAGAATGAAAAGTTCTCAAGTTATTCCTTCCAACAGAAATCATGCCTTGAGTTGATTAAATGCATGTTTGGGAAATGAGACAAATTTATCAATTCTTGGCTGGTTCAAATTCACAGGTAACTTTTTCCATCAACATTTTCCTGAGATCAGACAGAGGTTCAGGTGCAACAAAGATGCAACACAGGAACCATAAGAACAATGCTGGAGGCTAAACAACTCTTACACAGCAAGATGTTTCAAACCTGTATCATAGCGTATTCCAACACAGGCAGGAGCTCTTGACTTCAGCAAGAACCCCATCTAACCACCTTTCAATGCCAAGGTGGGAATTTCATCGAAAAGGAGAAAACTGTGTATGAACTATGATTCCGAAAAGTCATGTCACAAAGATACATTTGAACCAACAGTGATGGCTTTTCAATCAATGTCGATGAATACCTCTTTGAAATGTTTAGTTAAACATGTACATGTAAAAGGTTTAAGGCTGACCAACATGTTCTATTTGACATGCAGAGCACAGAACCCAAGCATGTAAAACAAGAACAGACAGACCTCAGATGATGTTCATTGCATTTTTCACAAATGCAATTTTTCCGAGGATTTTTGCTTTGTTTACAATCGTGGCAGGTAGAGAAACCGCAAGGTATGGTTTCCTGGTGCAAACACGATGCAGCCTCAGCAGCGGCTGCAGACAAAGTACAATGTAGGAGAGTGTAATGAACCCACTCACAATCAATTTTTTTAAAGAGCAGAACAAAGAATTCGACACAGCAGGATCTTTGTGAAGGTTACTTCCAAGATAGAGCAACTTTGACCAATGGGGAACCCGCATGACTGCAGATGGCGCAGCAAGTATAAGACCCGAATGACGTACCGACGTCACTTTTTTCGCTGTTGACGTTGCGCCATCAAAGCATGCGTACATACATTTTTCTACACAATTTTCCGTGGGAATTTCCCCAAAAGATGTTGTCAATATTGGCATCCTGTGGCATTTCTGACGAAACAAAGCAGTGATATATATGGAGAACTTTGAACATGAAACAGGGCCGTGTAATTTTTATCAAAATTGAACCAAACAGTTGGTTCACTTTGGGGCAAGTAGTAAATGGAAAATACTGTTCGAAAATAGGACTTCCGGGTCTTGCACTCTGACAGCGCCGCCCACGTCGTGGCGTTAGTTCTGCAGGTTCCTCATTGCTTTGTGTGTACATGTACATGTATGTATTGGATACATAGTATACATACATGTATCGTTTTTCCTGTCACAATTTTCCTGACACAATGTACATAGGGGATAGGAGAAAACATGATTCGGTGAGACCAAACAAGGTCATACAGGAAGGAAAACCCTCACTTTAAATTTCACAGTAATGAGTGAGAGATGAGAGATGTTTACACCAGAGCAACAACAACCACATGACCCAAAATGTCCAATTAGCTGAATCATAAATACTTTGTACTGGATAATAAGCATGTACAATAGTTATCATGGGCACACGAACAGCTAGTCACTCAGGTTTCAATTGTATTACACCAATTAACCCCACCTGCAAATGATCAATGATACTATTGATTGGAAATTACCTACATGTACTGGTATAAGGGTTCATGAGAGGTTCGAGGACGCTAGGGTTTTAATTGGTATTCTTCGCCACCTGGTAATGCCTACAAGAAATTCCCCCCCCCCCC
>NMRB01000075.1:309526-333738 GCA_002633025.1 Notospermus geniculatus
CATTTTATCGAGTTGGACAAGATAATGGACTGAAACCACATATGCCATTCGAATTAATCTCACAATCTTTGCACTAATAACTTGGACTCATTGCGCATTCCTTTCACACACAGAAAAAATACTACACTAGTAGGTTATTCGGTCAACAAATACTATCAGACATGTCAGATAACATGTTCACCCGAGACATGTGACAACTACTTCACCTGGTCACGAATCCCGCGTGACAAATGAAATAATTGCTCATAAGTTCAATCAAAAGGACACGATATTCGGCTGTGTTTTCGGTGATTTTCAGTTTTCCATGGAGAGTTAGGGAAGCTGAGGTGAGAGCAATCATTGGCGCAACAGTGAGCAACCCGGGGAGCAACCCGTTCACATTCGTTCGGTCTGCGTTTCATACCGTGGTTGGTTATCACTACTACCGCGGCACGGTTCCACGCCACAATAGCCATAGCATTCATCAACGTCACAATTCTTGCTTTTGGCCAACACCTTGGAACATACATGTATTGTAGGCTATTTATACTTGTCGAGTTGGCCTGTGGTTTCCCCAAACATACATACAAAACAGGTCAAGTGCTGGCAGGCATTGGTATATTTACAAAGTCTCGTGGAAATATAGATCTTGCACCTAAGTTTGGTTTCCGGTTTACAGAAGTCGATTGGACAACTTGAAAAGCCATGCCTTCTGACCCCGACCCGCATGAAGACGGTGAGAATACCCCACTCCTTGGCTCAACTAGGACAGATGAGAATACCCCACTCCTTGGCTCAACAAGGACAGATGAGGCGAAAGTCTCCAGCGGATACTTTGGAAAGTTCAAAGGTAAACTGTCATCGATTCAGTTTGGCGCCTCTTTCCTTCCTGAAAGTCTCAGTGCTGTAAAAGTCCAATCCTCCTGCAGGGATTCCCAACCTTCACTCATTATGGAGCTGCAACTAATGATTTAACTCGAATCCATGGTACAATACCCGATGCTTTTGAATGACATTAATCCGCTCCTCTTCCTCCTAACACAAACGTCTGTGTGCGTGATGAAGAGCGGGAGCGACATAAAACACCCTGCAGTTGGAGGATGGGAAATAATGGCGGCCATCCCCCTCCACCTCCACCACATATTGAATAACCTTCAAATATTTCAACTTCAGAGTGGCTTGGTAGCATCTACTTCTATGTCTACTGCAGCCACACCCTCTCGGCTTGGGTAAGTAATACTGGATCAGCTCCAAAAGAAATCAGTTGAAGTGCGCCTTCTGACTATGCTTCAGTGGAGCGTTGTCTCCGAATGCAAAGTGACCACACTAATGCCATAGGTCTTGTGATATTTCAAGATGCTGCTGCCATGGCAGGGAGAACGAGGTAGCCTACCTGATAACGACTGAAATATGATGGAATCGCATGAAAAACCGTTGAAATCAGTCGAGAATCAGCTGAGTTTTCTGGCACTCATACCCAATGATTTAGCCCTGCGTCGATTTCACCAGCAATATTATTGACATCCATCTTCAGGGTGACCGCATGTGGCAATTCGCTGTTGGTCTCTTCCTTGTCAATCTCGGCAAGGACTCGCTTCAGTTGACCGCCATTTACGGTTTTTCTTCGGGAGGATCTGTGCTGCTGTTCGGAGCACTGATCGGTGACTGGGTCGACAGGAATCCAAGACTACGAGGCAAGTTTAACCGTTTGGAGTCAGAACATTTTCATGAAGGGTACCCGGTTCGCGATTTCGAATTCCAAAATCCGGCTGGGTTGCCAACGACGGGCCATTTTCTACATCCAGCCGGGATAGTAGGCCTACACGCGTGTTGACAGAATATTGAACAGATGGAAATGACCTTAGAATAATCTATGTTTCAGTTGCTCGGACGACGCTTGTCATCCAGAACCTGAGCATCGTCATATGTGCAGTTATCCTGTCCATGATGTTGGTGTATCCAGACGCCATGGTCACTGTCTGGGACGGCTGGCTCAACACACTCTGTCAGTTTCTCGTCATCGTCTTCAGCGATATCGCCTTCCTTGCCAGTACCGGCAACACCATCGCCGTCGAACGAGACTGGGTCGTGGAGATATGCGGCAGGGATACGAAAACGTTGACACGTAAGACTTTAGGCCGAACTTCCGAATTCAAAGTTACGAAGTTTTCGGCAGATGTCGCACCTGCCACACTTCGGTTGTGCGACTTCGTCCGACATCGCAGACGACGTTACCGACGACGAAGCCGCCGACCCTCGAGTCGAAGTATAGACTAGGCCTACCCACATTCACTCATCAGGTGCTCGGACTTCATGCTATTTTTTTCTTCAGGTATGACTGCCGTCCTTCGTCGGATCGACCTGACAACGAACATCTTGGCTCCGGTGGGAGTCGGTCAGATCATGACATACGGGTCTCTCCTCATCGGCGCCATCTTCATCGCCGCCTGGAATTTCATCTCTTTTTTCTTGGAGTATTACCTCCTGTGGAAAGTTTACTATTCCGTCCCTGCACTTGCTATAAAGCAGGAGAAACCAAAAGGTTGGTAGCATTAAACTCTTTCGGCACTTGTTCGGCTTCCATACACTTATGATCACCATCCTTTTATTGCTTTGCCACCTGGCTGATGGATTCCGTCCGCTGGCCTCTCTAAACTGATCGCCGCCACAAATTGTATCATGCATATTGTATGTTTCCATCAGGGCCGAAGCCAAAGCATTATTGGCCCTGGAAGAGGCCATCTCAAGCGACTTACATGTATCTTCCTCACTTGGGTGCGACGACCTTTGAATTGTGTTTTTCTCTTCAGGCGAAAACTCCACAACTCCAAACGACAGCGACAGCCAACAACCGTCCACATCCTCTGACGTCCCAGTTGTTCAACACAAGGAAAGGACATGTCCGAAAGCGTGCTTTAAGATTTTCGGCACCTTCATCACATTGTACAAAGGATGGAAGTGCTACATGGGTCAAAGTGTGAGATTTGCAGGGCTGGCGCTGGCGTGTCTTTACATGACAGTGTTAGGATTCGATAATATCACAACAGGTAGTCCCATCTTCAATGACAAGTGTTGCTATCACTCCTACTCTCGCTCAAGTGCTTTCCAAACCGTCTCAGGGCAGTGCGGATTACTGCTTGCTGCTTTCAGAAGGTAGCCCGGGGACACCTGCCTTTGATAATGCAGGATGCTAAATATATGCACTCGTGTGGGACGCTCCATCTTCTGCTTCGTAACACGACATCCTATTTTCAGGTTACGCCTATTCCCAGGGCATGACAGAATCCGTCCTTGGTGCTATGATGGCTCTGGGTGCCATAACCGGTATCGTCGGCACGTTCGGCTTCCAGTTCCTCCGCGGGAAGGTCGGCTTGGTGCGAACAGGATTACTGTCCTTAATTTGTGAAGTCGCCTGTCTGTCCCTCTGTGTCGCGTCGATTTGGGCGCCTGGCAGTCCTTTTGATCCCTTTCTCCTGAAAAAGACGCAGACTTCATTGACTTTGAACTGCTCGGAGTATTCAAATGCAACAAAATACAATCTACCTTCGGATTCTGATCTGCTTTTCCTTTCGAACGACCACACGGATTTGGTTGACATTGCACCAGAAACAATAAACTACACCTGCATTAATACGACGTCTCTTCGTGTCCAGGAAAGAAACTATGTGTCATTGGCCTTGTTGATGACAGGAATCATTACTGCACGATTTGGTGAGATTTTGAAGATTATAACAAATACCTTATAAGAAAAGGAGAATGGCCGTGATATACGGCTTGTTATTTCTCACGACTGCGTCACGACTCAAGAGCTAAAAGTCCCTGATGAACGTCCCTCCCCTTGGTTAGTTGTTAGTAATTATCACCTGCGAAGATCTCTATTTGTGTTGGGCGTGCAAAACTTCAGAATTGGGGCGGGTCATTGAACATTGCGAGCTGACGGCACAAATTTCTTATCTCTGATGCTGATGTAAAATTACGGCAGGGGCCGTTTTTTAATTAGCTGTTTAATTATTGTCGTTTTTTCAGGCCTTTGGAGCGCCGACCTGACCATAACCCAACTCATCATGGAATCAGTGGGGGAGACAGAACGCGGAACTGTCAACGGGGTGCAAAGTTCGCTAAACATGCTCATGGACATGATAAAATTCGCGATGGTAATCGTGGCACCGGACCCTAACACCTTCGGAATTCTTGTCCTTATATCTTTCGCATTTATCATCCTGGGAACCTTTTCCTACACGCTCTACGTCAAGAAGGTGCGAGGACATGTGTTCCATGTTGTTCAATATTTTAGGGAAATGGATGACTATCTACTTAATCGGTGGCCCGGTTCACCTGAATTATATGTGTTTTAAGGTCTGTGCCGACACTGCATGGCAAGTAACACCATGTTGGAAAAATGTTGTCTAATAGGCCCTATAATGTGCAAAGGGAAAGAGTTTCAACATCTTGTTACATTGTTGCTAATTTATTGGCCTAGGCCCTATGCGGGAATCGTACTGATCAGCTGTTGTAAAAATTTTAATGCCAGTGCTTTCATCATAATATTATATTCTACGACTGCCACACGAGAAATTACTTTATCACCGTTTCTTTTCCAGAAAAACAAAAAACATGATTTCTGTTTGCAAAAATAAGGGTGGCTGCACGCGATTCGTTGACGCATGCGGCAGGCTTTGTTATTTTCCACCGCACTGCACACAAACAAAGGTTTTGGCGCATGCGTCGACCTTTCGCATGCGAATCGCGTCAGGTGTGTCCCTACCCTAATCCAGGCGCTGCCCACACGACGGGTAGGTCAAAACGGCCGAGGCCGAAGCATAATTTTTCAGCCCAGGATATTGGCCAGAGGGTAGTATTACAAGGGTTGGGGACTAACGTCCACGGCCTATCAGCCCTCGCACTACAGCGGTGCGATCTGAAACCAATCTAGTTTTGATCATGCAGCTCAGCTTTAATAATGACGTCACACGCCACACGTCACATGATCTTAAAATGGCGAATGTAAACGTAAACACGGACTTGTCAGAAAAACATAATCATGGAAAATCTAATGCCATTCAACATGAACACGCTCGATGTCCATATCCTCGGTCATTACAACCTCCCAAAGATCCAGCGGTATATAATTCGACAATCAAGAAACCAAGTGGTAATTGCGTGAGATCTGTGTTTTATGAATAGAATGAGGCCTAGGCCCCCTGACCTCCACGACCACATGCTCCATCCATGCATCCATCATTCATGCCTATCCAGATCAGCTGATCAGAATCATGATAGGCCTAATCCATCGCTCAGCACCCGCTCAGTCACAACTCACATGGTCAGTGAGGAGTGATGAGGCGCTTTTGTTCATGATGATGTGTTACCATTATTGATACTCGATACTGTGTTAGGCCTGCATGATGCCAGCCCTAGCCTAGCCTAGGCCTAGGCCTCTTCTTAGCTTTTAGGCCTAGGGCTAGGCCTGCCTAGCTCATGCATGCGACAGTGCGTTGCATGTGTAGGCGTCCAAGGGGAATGCGCCGTAGGCCTATCATGATGTGTAGGCCTACTTTAGAATTGTACCGGTAGGCCTACTCCTGCTGGCTGTAGGTCGGTCGGCGGCTTGGGTGGGCCAATACTACCGATATAGCCAGGGCTACCTACTTACTTGGCCCCGATCTCATGAACAGAGTTCAGAACTCTGGCGATAGACCTAGCCAGCCTACCCCTAGGCCTGGCTACCATACATGGTAGCAGGCCTTGCCGTTTGACGGGCGCGATTGTGCGTGCACCTCGCAAACAATAGAATTTTTATTGTTTGCGAGGTGCATGCAAAATCGCGCCCGTCAAACGGCAAGGCCTGTGGTAGGGTCCCTATAAATAGTAGGGTTTCTTTTAAGTACTGACTAAGCCCATGGTAGGGCCAATAGACAGATAGGCCTATGATATGTAAATATCTTACTCATCACCATTTAAATCTAACAGGATTTGGGAGCCGTCATGTGATCGTCCTCTTTTGCTTCCTGGCAATTTTCACCCAGTATTCAATGAGGGTGAATCTAAGTGTTGCACTTGTTGCCATGGTGAACCACACGATGATTGGAGAACACACCCAAAACTCATCTGCTGCAGAGGAGTGTCATCCATCCAAAAATACGACAAACCAGTCATCCAGCACTTCCACTGTGAAGGTACAACAATACATGTTTCCATATTCATTTCTATTACCGGTATACATTGTATATTATGCAGGTTATTTTGAAGAAGACTATATCAGTATCAACCACCCTATTTTTTGGGCAAGACAGAGCGCAGAGGGGTGTCACAGGCCAAGGACCTGGCGTGAAGGGGTTGGCAAGTCAAAAGTACCAAACTGCCCTAAAATATGGAGTTTCCTGACAATGCATCATTACTGACAACATACCCCCAGGGGTATGTGAGTGAGGTAGTGATTGGAATGCTTGTCAGAGCAAAATGACAAAGGTGGGATTTAAACAATAACCAGATAAGCATACATGAGATACCTTTCTGTTTATTCGGTGCATGAACATCATACCTCTTACCTCGTCTTTACTTCTTAGGATGGTGAATTTCCATGGGATGCAGAGATTCAGGGATTGATTCTCGGCGCATTTTTCTATGGCTACCTCATCACCCAACTACCTGGTGGGTGGCTCGCAGATCGATTTGGCGCTAAACATGTAATGGGAACTGGACTCATCATCTCTGGTGCATTGACGTTATTGACACCAATAGCTGCAAGAGCAAGTGTCAAGTTGCTGGTGGCAGTGAGAATAGTTGAAGGTTTAGCAATGGTAAGCATGTTATCACGTGGTTCCAAGTAAGATGATTCTTTGGAATTGTCTATGTGAAAGCATTCATTACAGAATGAATCTGACATCTACTGGTAACTCGAATACAAAATTTCTGGAATCACCATCATAACATTAATACTACTGCCGAGAATCAGAAAATTATCAGACTTCCCCCATTGAACTTGCTGGTAAAAAAAATTGTTCAAAGTATGAGAATTTATTTCTGATCTTATTACATGTATATATTATAAAATATTATCATATTGATGCCACTGATTCAGTTCTGCTTGCTTGCTTATGAATTTTTGGTTCTACGTTTATCTGTTACAGGGTGTAGTGTATCCAGCCAGCTATTCTCTGTTAGGAAAATGGCTGCCACCACTTGAAGTCTCCAAATATGGTGGATTTGTCTCCTCCGCCGCTGTGTGTGGAACTGTGGTAACATTGCCATTATCTGGCTTTTTGTGCCAAACTAATTTCCTTGGTGGCTGGCCGTCCGTCTTTTATATATTTGGTGAGTTGCTGCTGCCCTTGCAGAGGGATAGGGAAAAATGGACTGTTAATCACTGATTTTGAAATATTTACCTGTTACATGCCATGTAGGTTGGCACAATGATAGAGAATCACTCTGTGATAATACAAAAATAGGCTACAATGTACATGTACATACAGTACAGGTCACAATTGACATCCCTAAATTCGCATAAGTTACGCGTAAGTCACTCGTAACTTACGCAACAACTCACGAGCTATGTTACGCGTAACTTACGAGGTGAGTTACGCGAATTTCGATAGTTACGCGGTGAGTTACACAGTGAGTTATGAGGCGAGTTGCGCTATTTTGGCGAGTTACGTGGTGAGTTACCAAAGCCGTGAGTTACGAGTAAGTTACTCGTAACTTACGAGTAACTTACGCGAAGCCGTAGGGATGTCAATTGTGACCTGTACTGTATATTTTTTTGGCAAATGATTGGGTTGTGGTTGGTGATTAGGGTGAAGCTGATTTTGTTTAAATGGGTTCTCTCTAGTTTTTACGTCTTAAAATTGCTTGTTTCTTAATATTTAAGGTACTTTTGTCGGTATTTGGTATGTGCTTTGGTTGTTTCTTGTGTTCAGTGAACCTGCTACACACCCACGGATTTCAGAAAAAGAGTTTGAATACATCACCAGATCTTTGTCTAGTCAGGGTGGAAAAGTGAGTACAATGATTTTGAATACATGTACTCCTTAAACATTGTGATTGTTGATTAATCTTATACTCAGAATCATATCCAGTGGTTTCTGCTAAAATAATCAACCACTGGCATGGTCATGAAAATTGGCTGCAAACACAAGGACTAACACTAATGGTGCATTGGCCATTATATTTGGTTACCGGTATACACGTACCGGTACATGTAGGAATCTACCGGTAGTTCTGGTGTGTGTGTGCATTGTTATTGTTACGGTCTTTTCAGACAGGACGCCCCACACCATGGAAGGCTATCTTAACAAGCCCGCCTGTCTGGGCATTGATCCTGGGCATTGCCTTACCTTCTCTGCAGTATTATACCATGATCACTTGCCTGCCAACATATTTTCAAGAAGTTCTATCATTTGATATAAATGAGGTAGGCAAACTTACCTGCTTTTCTTTTGCATAAGAACTTACTAAATGATATAAACTACAGAATAGGTCAATAAACATGCTGAATTAAATGATGCATGCTATGTTTTTTTCAACAAATAAAGGCAGCAAACCCCTTCTACAATCAATATTTGGCATCGTCCCCTGAAATTGACACTGGACAACCCCTTTCCCTCTTCAGAATGGGTTTTTATCTGCTCTTCCATTTCTTGCCTGTTGGATTATCTCGGTGTTCAGTGGCTACTTGGCTGATTTCGTGCGGGAACATCAGTTTATGACAACCGTTGCAGTCAGAAAGATCTGGACAACTATTGGTAAGATTCAGATCTACTAGACTAGTAATTTTCATGAAATGCTGCAATTATTACCCTGGGTCATTTTCAAAAATCAAGCTGCTGCCAAAGAGATAAATAACAATAATAGAAAAAAATATTCTAAGTTAAAGTTAGTAAAGCAGATAGCACACATACAAATTAATGTAATGAGATCATCTCAGGCTGTGGTTTTTGACAGGTGCCAAAAATCACAGAGTTGCAAGTANCTCCCTTGAACTTGAACTCGGGGTGGACGATCCCGTGGACGTTCTGACCAACGTCCCGTGGACGTTGTGACCGAAGTGCGGCGTGGACGTTTTGACCAATGGACGTTCTGACCGGTAACCCACACGCCACACGTCACATGATCTTAAAATGGCGAATGTAAACGTAAACACGGACTTGTCAGAAAAACATAGTCATAGTCATGGAAAATCTAATGCCATTCAACATGAACACGCTCGATGTCCATATCCTCGGTCATTACAACCTCCCAAAGATCCAGCGGTATATAATTCGACAATCAAGAAACCAAGTGGTACGGTAATTGCGTGAGATCTGTGTTTTATATAGGCCTATGAGGCCTAACAAAACAAAAGCCTCCTGACCTCACCTCAGCTCAGTCAGCAGTCACTGTCCTCCATCCATCCACGGGCCCTGGCTTGGAGAGCTGTCAGAAGAGAATGTCAAGCAGAGAGGAGGAAAAACACAGAAACAGGCCTACTGTACACACATAGACTAGGCCCTAGAGCTTCCGAACTCGGAAGCTAGGCCTATGTGTGTATACCATGATGATAGGCCTAGGCCTACCACTTCTGTGTGGTTTTCCTCTGTGCTTGACATTCTCTTCTGAGTCGACATCCATCAGCTCTCCAACATCCAAGGGCCCGTGATCCATCATTCACTGTCCATCTGTCCATGGACACACGACCAAACCACCGCTGATCAGAATCATGATAGGCCTAGCTAATCATGATCATTTCAGTCCATCGCTCAGCATGCTCTAGCTCAGCACCCACTCAGCTGCTCAGTCACAACTCACACATGGTCAGTGAGGAGTGATATGAGGTGCTTGTTGTTCATGATGTGTTACTGTGTTAGGCCTAGGCCTGCATGCCAGCCTAGCCTAGGCCTCTTAGCTATTAGGGCTAGGCCTGCCTACATGTAGCTCATGCATGAACCCTCATGCATGCGACAGTGTGATGCATGTGTAGGCCTCCAAGGGGGACGTGCCATAGGCCTATCATGATGATGTAGGCCTACTTTAGAATTTGTACTCCTGCTGGCTGTAGGTCGGTCGGCGGCCTGGGTGGACCAATACTACCGATATAGCCAGGGCTACCTACTTACTTGGCCCCGATCTCATGAACAGAGTTCAGAACTCTGGCGATAGACCTAGCCAGCCTACCCCTATGCCTGGCTACCATATGGCATAGGGCATGGTAGGGTCCCTATAAATAGTAGGGTTTCTTTTAAGTACTGACTAAGCCCATGGCAGGGCCAATAGACAGATAGGCCTATGATATGTAAATATCTTACTCATCACCATTTAAATCTAACAGGATTTGGGAGCCGTCATGTGATCGTCCTCTTTTGCTTCCTGGCAATTTTCACCCAATATTCAATGAGGGTGAATCTAAGTGTTGCACTTGTTGCCATGGTGAACCACACGATGATTGGAGAACACACCCAAAACTCATCTGCTGCAGAGGAGTGTCATCCATCCAAAAATACGACAAACCAGTCATCCAGCTCTTCCACTGTGAAGGTACAACAATACATGTTTCCATATTCATTTCTATTACCGGTATACATTGTATATTATGCAGGTTATTTTGAAGAAGACTATATCAGTATCAACCACCGTATTTTTTGGGCAAGACAGAGCGCAGAGGGGTGTCACAGGCCAAGGACCTGGCGTGAAGGGGTTGGCAAGTCAAAAGTACCAAACTGCCCTAAAATATGGAGTTTCCTGACAATGCATCATTACTGACAACATACCCCCAGGGGTATGTGAGTGGTAGTGATTGGAATGCTTGTCAGAGCAAAATGACAAAGGTGGGATTTAAACAATAACCAGATAAGCATACATGAGATACCTTTCTGTTTATTCGGTGCATGAACATCATACCTCTTACCTCGTCTTTACTTCTTAGGATGGTGAATTTCCATGGGATGCAGAGATTCAGGGATTGATTCTCGGCGCATTTTTCTATGGCTACCTCATCACCCAACTACCTGGTGGGTGGCTCGCCGATCGATTCGGCGCTAAACATGTAATGGGTACTGGACTCATCATCTCTGGTGCATTGACGTTATTGACACCAATAGCTGCAAGAGCAAGTGTCAAGTTGCTGGTGGCAGTGAGAATAGTTGAAGGTTTAGCAATGGTAAGCATGTTATCATGTGGTTCCAAGTAAGATGATTCTTTGGAATTGTCTATGTGAAAGCATTCATTACAGAATGAATCTGACATCTACTGGTAACTCGAATACAAAATTTCTGGAATCACCATCATAACATTAATACTACTGCCGAGAATCAGAAAATTATCAGACTTCCCCCATAGAACTTGCTGGTAAAAAAATTGTTCAAAGTATGAGAAGTTATTTCTGATCTTATTACATGTATATATTATAAAATATTATCATATTGATGCCGCTGATTCAGTTCTGCTGTGCTTGCTTATGAATTTTTGGTTCTACGTTTATCTGTTACAGGGTGTAGTGTATCCAGCCAGCTATTCTCTGTTAGGAAAATGGCTGCCACCACTTGAAGTCTCCAAATATGGTGGATTTGTCTCCTCCGCCGCTGTGTGTGGAACTGTGATAACAATGCCATTATCTGGCTTTTTGTGCCAAACTAATTTCCTTGGTGGCTGGCCATCCGTCTTTTATATATTTGGTGAGTTGCTGCTGCCCTTGCAGAGGGATAGGGAAAAATGGACTGTTAATCACTGATTTTGAAATATTTACCTGTTACATGCCATGTAGGTTGGCACAATGATAGAGAATCACTCTGTGATAATACAAAAATACAATGTACATGAACATATATTTTTTTGGCAAATGATTGGGTTGTGGTTGGTGATCAGGGTGAAGCTGATGTTGTTTAAATGGGTTCTCTCTAGTTTTTACGTCTTAAAATTGCTTGTTTCTTAATATTTAAGGTACTTTTGCCGGTATTTGGTATGTGCTTTGGTTGTTTCTTGTGTTCAGTGAACCTGCTACACACCCACGGATTTCAGAAAAAGAGTTTGAATACATCACCAGATCTTTGTCTAGTCAGGGTGGAAAAGTGAGTACAATGATTTTGAATACATGTACTCTCAAAAACATTGTGATTGTTGATTAATCTTATACTCAGAATCATATCCAGTGGTTTCTGCTAAAATAATCAACCACTGGCATGGTCACGAAAATTGGCTGCAAATACAAGGACTAACACTAATGGTGCATTGGCCATTATATTTGGTTATACACGTACCGGTACATGTAGGAATCTACCGGTAGTTCTGGTGTGTGTGTGCATTGTTATTGTTACGGTCTTTTCAGACAGGACGCCCCACACCATGGAAGGCTATCTTAACAAGCCCGCCTGTCTGGGCATTGATCCTGGGCATTGCCTTACCTTCTCTGCAGTATTATACCATGATCACTTGCCTGCCAACATATTTTCAAGAAGTTCTATCATTTGATATAAATGAGGTAGGCAAACTTACCTGCTTTTCTTTTGCATAAGAACTTACTAAATGATGTAAACTACAGAATAGGTCAATAAACATGCTGAATTAAATGATGCATGCTATGTTTTTTTCAACAAATAAAGGCAGCAAACCCCTTCTACAATCAATATTTGGCATCGTCCCCTGAAATTGACACTGGACAACCCCTTTCCCTCTTCAGAATGGGTTTTTATCTGCTCTTCCATTTCTTGCCTGTTGGATTATCTCGGTGTTCAGTGGCTACTTGGCTGATTTCGTGCGGGAACATCAGTTTATGACAACCGTTGCAGTCAGAAAGATCTGGACAACTATTGGTAAGATTCAGATCTACTAGACTAGTAATTTTCATGAAATGCTGCAATTATTACCCTGGGTCATTTTCAAAAATCAAGCTGCTGCCAAAGAGATAAATAACAATAATAGAAAAAAATATTCTAAGTTAAAGTTAGTAAAGCAGATAGCACACATACAAATTAATGTAATGAGATCATCTCAGGCTGTGGTTTTTGACAGGTGCCAAAAATCACAGAGTTGCAAGTATTGGTGAGCAGAGAATGCTAGCCATACCGCAGTGATTTCATGATTCCTGCAATCCATGGTGCAGCCTTGACTGCAGGAGTCAAAAATAATTCGTTGCTTGCTGACGTTGTTTGGAACTGATGCCAGCGAATAATGTGCCAGTCAAAAACTATAGCCCGCAAAGGCAGTTGCAGCCAGCTTTAGTGAAAACTGTTTTTCATTTTGGTCATCTGTATTTCAGCTCTAGGTTTCTCAAGCGTACTCCTTGTTGTGGTTGGTTATGTTGGCTGTGATGCAGTAGCTGCGACTGCCCTCATGACTGCATCGCTTGGGTTCGGGGGATTCTTGTGTGGAGGACGAGAAGTGAACCTATTGGATATTGCTCCATATTATGCAGGTGAGCTTTATACATGTAATAGCAGAAGTCAGTTATGATACCGACTTGTGCAGTGTTACCGTACCGGTACAGCAGGTTGGCAAGCAGTTGTAGACTTCTGAAAAAATACAATGTAGTCAAGAAATATACACATGCTTTTAGAATGGATATGTGAACATCTTGTGGTCTTGGATGCCCTGTTGCTGCTCAGGCTGCCTGCACAACTTACCTGTCACCCATCCCTTCCTGTTCTTTTAGGATCAATTTATGGCATAATAAACATGGCTTCTACTATTCCTGGTTTTATTGCTCCATCTTTGGTTGGCTATTTAACGGAGGACAAGGTAAGTTTGCAGTTTGATCGCATGTGATCTGAAATTCCATTGAGGAAACTAGGGGGCCTACAGAAAAACCCCAAGAATCAAACTGACTTATTNCCATTTATACACCTGGGTGGAGAGAGGCCAGTAAGGCAAAGAGACCTGCCCAAAGTCTCACGCCAGCAGCGGGATTCGAACCCGGGATCCTCTGACCGCTAGTCGGAGGCCCGAACCACTACACCACCGTGGCTCCTTAAAGTATTGGTGAGCAGAGAATGCTAGCCATACCGCAGTGATTTCATGATTCCTGCAATCCATGGTGCAGCCTTGACTGCAGGATTCAAAAATAATTCGTTGCTTGCTGACGTTGTTTGGAACTGATGCCAGCGAATAATGTGCCAGTCAAAAACCATAGCCCGCAAAGGCAGTTGCAGCCAGCTTTAGTGAAAACTGTTTTTCATTTTGGTCATCTGTATTTCAGCTCTAGGTTTCTCAAGCGTACTCCTTGTTGTGGTTGGTTATGTTGGCTGTGATGCAGTAGCTGCGACTGCCCTCATGACTGCATCGCTTGGGTTTGGGGGATTCTTGTGTGGAGGACGAGAAGTGAACCTCTTGGATATTGCTCCATATTATGCAGGTGAGCTTTATACATGTAATAGCACAAGTCAGTTATGATACCGACTTGTGCAGTGTTACCGTACCGGTACAGCAGGTTGGCAAGCAGTTGTAGACTACTGAAAAAATAGTCAAGAAATATACACATGCTTTTAGAATGGATATGTGAACATCTTGTGGTCTTGGATGCCCTGTTGCTGCTGAGGCTGCCTGCACAACTTACCTGTCACCCATCCCTTCCTGTTCTTTTAGGATCAATTTATGGCATAATAAACATGGCTTCTACTATTCCTGGTTTTATTGCTCCATCTTTGGTTGGCTATTTAACGGAGGACAAGGTAAGTTTGCAGTTTGATCGCATGTGATCTGAAATTCCATTGAGGAAACTAGGGGGCCTACAGAAAAACCCCAAGAATCAAACTGACTTATTCTGTTGGACAAAAACATTCCAATGTAACTTCATAATGGATTAATGAATGTAGAAACAATTATATTCATCATCTAATTGGGGATCGTCACAATAACAACTCTTCCTCCAGCAGTACACCGTAATGTTAACAAACACATTGTAAACTTTCCAACTTGAAATTAACTAACAAACTGCCGGTACATGCATTTGCTGAGGACAACAAAACATATTTCTCACAATACTTCTGCAGATTTTCATTGAGTGCATTTACAACATTCTCTCTCATTTCTTTAGCAAACCATTGGCCAATGGTTGAAGGTTTTCTACATCAGTTCAGGCTTAAGTTTACTGGGTTGCCTTATTTATCTCTTTATGGGACGTGGAGTTCGGCAAACATGGGATATGCAACCAGCCACAGTGGAGGACTCTGAAGACCGGTCAGACTTGGCACGCCCTGAGGACCAAGAACCACTTATTACCCCAATTAATTCATGTCAAGACAGTTAAGCACAGTTTTGTATTTTGCGGATAGAACCTGTTAGTGTGCACTCACATTTTGAAGGTTTAATCTGGTTGTTCTGCTGAAGCTGTCACAGTTTTGGAGTGCTGATTAGTGGTTTCTCAAGTGGAGCAGCATCTTTATCAGTGCTTTGACCCCCTTCCCTAATTCTTTCATAATAGTATTTTCTTTTGATTCATATTTTGCGCAGTGTAAAAACGTTTTGCAATTATAAATCCTACTTTGATAAAGTTCATTTTTGGGAGTGGTTTTATTCTATTAGTATTGTATTAATTATTTAAAAAACGTCTGTGATATACCATAAGGTAGTGAAACCATGTAACAAACAAGTACAGTATTCACTACGAAACATGTACTTTTGATAGTTGGTGAAAGTTTATGGAACATATTTTTGATAGTGAAAATTCCATTCCAGAGGATATATTCTGTTATAAAGGAACCATGACGATAACAATACATGAACATGTATTATGTTATATAAAACAACTGTTGTGGTACATTATTATTCATGTGATAAAAATTCCAGTAATAAATGTCGAATTATGCATATGATGTTGTGGTCTTCCTCTGACTGGACATCCCTATATGACCATAGAAACACAGTGCTCCTTCACTTTTACATGTCACTCGCTTGTCAGCTGCGTCTGGATTAAGGTTTATGTAAAGAGTGACTCGAAATCTCTAATTTTTTACACAAAAAATCTGGCTAACTGCACACTAAATTTGGAAGACAAGGCTTGGGTGCCCTATAGGGAGCCGTCAAGGAGGTGCTCCGAGCCTCATTTTCTCCATTTAGTGCGCAGTTAGTCAGATTTTTTGCGTCAAAAATTCGAGATTTCGAGTCACTTTACATAACCCTTAAAGCAGACCTGAAACGGATGCTAATTCGCATTAAACCTATTGGAATAAATCAAGTTGATATAAAAACATCAAAAACGTCACTAATTTCAATTTTTTCCGCGTTACTCCGAAGATATAACGTTGTTTTATCGCAGCTGGGCGACCGCCCGTTTTTCCCGCCGCTGTTCATACGTGATTATAATTTCGGCTGCTAGGGCTAGCTTGTGACGTCNTATGTCATATCAGAAAGGCCGTGTTAATTTGAACATGGTGCTGTTGTGACTCCGAAAAAGTATTTATTAAGCGAGGAAAGCATTTGGGGTTTCGGGTCCGCTTTAAGCCTCGTCTGATGTTTGATCACAATTCTTCTCTTGCTTCACGAAGAAAGTCAATGTTTTGCGTTTTTGTACCAGTTTCATGCACCTCCTACTGATACAGGACTATTTCAAACATGTTCCAAGACTGATACAGCTCTCCAAATACACCTATCATTCGATGAGTAATTCAAAATTGGTTCGTCCAACCTCGCCGCCGGCATCAGACGCAATGCATTCCACGAACACAATAATAGATTGCCCCGGATTCACGAATTTCACGGCCACGAGTGGTGACATCCAATTCCTTTGGTTGTCGAAAGGATAGTAGACTGATGGAAACGTATTTGATGGGAAGTACCGAATCGGTCCGATATTGTCCTTGTCTGGAGGATACTGGAAAAGATGATTCGTAACATGATTGATATAAAGAGTGTATGAAGATTTATGGGGCCTTACTCCTTCGCTTCGAGCCAGGTAGGTAGGCCTACCTACAAAGGAAGCCCCGATAAGATAAAAAATGGTCGTAAAAGTGTCATTTCTGGATACAAGGAGATATCACCCATTGTGCGAATTGGTCATCCTGAGCTGAAGGGTTGTCAATCTTGCTCCCTTCGCCATGTAGGCCTATGCGGTAACGAAGCGGGAGCGAGCAATAGAACGTGATATGTCTCAGGTTGAGATCTGATAGTTGTCCTACCTTGCCATGACATTCGACGGTGACCCCGGTCGTCCGGTTCTTTGGTTGCCAACCGGGAAGCTGAAAACGGAACGAAAATTCCCTTAGCACTGAATGAAATAACTTTTTTCAAAATCGCAAATACATGTACCGCGGGTAGGTCATTTTTAAAATTTTACATTGCATTATAATACGCACAACAAAATATCATTCATCCAATACCCTGTACCAATTTATCATCATTCATCTACTTAAGTGTGACACTTATCCTTTGTTCAACACAAAAGATAAGTATCACTAGACTTGGGTACCGTAGTATTTGTATTTGTATTTCATTTTTCCGTCAGGGCCGACGCTATAGCATTATTGGCCCTGGTAAGTACGGAGGAGGCCATCACAAGCTACTCATGTTCCTCACTTGGATGGGGTATTTTACTTGCCCTTGCAAAGACACAAGGTACAAGGCGCCACGGCTTACTGTCCCATGCGACGGACGTGAAGAGCCGGGAATGAAATCCCATGATATGGCCCGGGCTGGATTCGAACCCGGGACCTGTCGCTTGCTAAGCGGACGTGATAACCACTAGGCTATCAGGCTCCTCAGGTACCGTAGTTTTACGAATATTATGGGCCTTGGACTTTTCACTGAACAACATACCTGAGCAGCACCAAACCGTGTTGTTTAGATGTTGAAAACAAACGTTTCTCCTGTAGGGCCTACACACTAATCAACATTGTCCAACATGGTGTTGTGATCCGAATGTTGTAAAAATGTTGCTGAATATGTCTGTGTACTGTACACAGAATTGTCACGGTCCTCGCTTGAGGAACAATTTACCAACATGGATTACGAGCCAAAGTGATCAATACCTTCCCAAGCTGCAGTAAAACGCACGGCTCCGCCCTGCGATATCCGAACGATTGCGTTGCAATGCAAGGATCGAGCAGGCGCCTGAACTCAAATCTGCACACACTCTGAGGGTCGCGACGCTTCTCCACGTTGTCACAATCCACGACGTTACTTAAATCACTACTCGACGAAGTATAGCTGTAATCTGAAATATCGGTACACATTTGTTCATGATCTCTAATCTCTAGTACACTAAAGATGCAAGAAAAAAACTCAAACGGTGCTATTTGAACTCAATTTTCGCTGATAACATACCGGTAATCCTTTTGTTTTGTTAACGCTGTAAATTTTGCATGTAGGCGTACCGCGGTGGAAATAATTTACTCCACGCGGTGGAAAAGCCTCCGTGGTGGTAAGTATGATATAAAAAGGCAATTTCCAGAGTGTTTGCGAATTTTCGACCCCAACCGGGGTCTTCTCCAGGCTGGAACTTTACAATCCGAAACTCTAGAACAGACTGGTGGTAAGTACATGTGGTGGTAAGTACATGTGGTGGTAAGTACATGTACATGTAATAATTTACTCCGCGGTGGAAATTCAGAAAAACGCGAATTCCAACAAAAAATAGTGAGAAAAATAACGATGATACTTTCGAACCACCGTATCATCCTGAAGAAGTCGCCTCATTAGCATACCGCTACCAAATTCGCACACACGGCGAAACCACCCCCAACAACTAGACGTCAACGTAAGTCGTAAGCTGATCCATCGCTTATTTCAGTTATCCAACGGAAACCATGTTGCCACAGAGATTCAGAAGTCAGTAAAACCAATGAAGACCGCCACCTGTGAGGTGGTGGCGGTCTTAATTAAACTTGGCAATGATAGCGGGTATTGGAATTTCCTGCGGCCCGTATTGTTCTTCTGTCAGATTCCGAGGTTTCGCAAATCTGACGAAACGCGAAGTACCAAATACGAAACTCAATTTCATTTCCAGGACCTGGCCCCGTATTCATAAAACTACATGTACTTAAGTCTCAGTATGACACTTATCCTTTGTTCACCACAAAAGATAAGTATCATACTTTGACTTAAGTATGTTTATGAATACGGGGCCTGATGTATATTTCTGGAGATGGTTGGTATCACAAATGTCCCTGCCGCCAGTGCGTCTTTTAACATATCAATGTGAGGTCGAGAAGAGTTATGGCATCTTTATAAATTACCACTTCGTAGCTACGAAGTGGAAACGAAAGATGAATTTCAAAGTTTAATTTACACCTACATGTAACTCTATCGGTCCATGGAAGTATTGTATAAAACTTCCATGGTCGGTCTATTAACGTCATACGCTAAAAGATGCTCTGGCAACAGACGATACTAGTATTTGTGGTGCCAACCATCTCCTATACGTTATAATAATTAAGCCCAATTTCGTATTTCATGCTTCGTGTTTCGTCATATTTGCGAAACCTCCCTATTAGTGAGGTTTCGCAAATCTGACGAAACACGAAGTACGAAATACGAAATTGGACTCCGATTCCATGACATAATGTATTTCAGGAGATGGTTGGTACCACAAATATCGCCTACCTCAAGAGCGTCTTCTCGCGTATGACGTAAGACCGATTAGAGTTACGGTGTATATTAAACTTTGAAATTTATCTTTCGTTTCCAATTCGTACCTACAAAGTATAAATTTAGAAATTCAAGGTGCACCATAATTCTCTTGGTCTTACATGATATGCTAAAAGACGCATTGGCAGCAGGGACATTTGTGATAGCAACCATCTACAGAAATACATTAGGTCCTGGAAATGAAGTTGAGTTTCGTATTTCGTACTTCGTGTTTCGTCAGATTTGCGAAACCTCCCTATTATCAATCATAACGAACACTGTTATGGAACAACAAAGAGTTGTTTGCAAAAAGGTTCGTCCTATACTGTTGGGAGATCTCGGGACCGACCAGATACAAAGTGCGTAGCGTAATTACTGCTATCCACTCATTCCCAGTAAATAAGTGAACTTGTGGAAAAGACCCAATCATATGCAAATTTCTGTCGTCATATGCGTCCGCGTATAGCCAATCAAATCGCGGCCAATTACCAAGCGCCTGGAGAGCAACGACAATGGCAACACCCCAAACAGCCCCCCAACAAAAAACGTTGCTGCGATATCAGAGGCGGTTGTTTTGGGAGGAAGAACAGTGTGCGTGTGTAACGGGTCATCTCTGGAAGTATTGCATCTCTAGAATTTTGGACTGCAACTCTGGAGTTGCAATTGTGGAACGTCGGTTTTAATTGAAACACGAGGCGGCGCTGATGATCATGACATGTACAGTTCCTTTGGAAGTGTCATGCCAGCACGTGTAACTTTTCACACGCACGCAGTTTAACCAACACAATTTGTTTCTTCTATTTGTCCTACCCCTCTCTTTTGGGGGAAGGGTACTCCAGTAATGAGCAGCAAGGGCCGTATGCATAAAACATCTTAAGTGTAAAATTTCCCTTATCTTTTGTTTGGAACATAGTTTAAGGGAAATTTTATACTTAAGATGTTTTGTGCATGCGGCCCCTGGTAATCAACCGTTCAGGCTGTAACGGAATGTATGACGCATTCTTGCGGACAGTGTGACATGTAGATGTAATGATGTATCGTGAATGGTATCAATGCTCCCTTGAGCAACCTGTTTTCCTGGAGTTTGTCGTGGTATGAAACTCTCGCTCCTCAGGTGATATCCGCGAGACGGTTTCTGCAGACGTCAGCTGCATCATTGTGTATTCAGGTTGCTTACCTAATACTTGATAGCTGTACAGTACATGTAAATTCCGGAGTCGACATGACGCTACACATGTGACATCTTTTAGACACTTGTATAACTAGTTACTTCCATAGTTGCAATTCCAGAGTTGCAACAGCACTTCCAGAGTTGCAACAATTCCAGAGTTGCACCGTAACATGCGTGCGATGAGACTGAAGGTGGAAATAAATTGAATATAGTGACGGAGAATGACTCAAATGATAACCTTATGACAGGATGACTGGAGCCAAGTATTAGTGTCTTACCGTTTTCAGTTTCCTCGAGTATTTCGAGGAGTTTCTTATTATTGCGTACGTCCAAACCAGCGATATAGCGTATGAAACTATCCGGGTGGAAATTTGGACTCGGCCGTGGGATAAAATCAAGACCTGAAACGACACAGGAACTGTACCGAGTGACGCTTATAGGCCTCCGTGCCCGGTTGAAACGTGTTTTTCTGCTGCTGCACCGGACGGGCGCGGATCCAGAGTGAGGGGGCACCCCGGGCGCGCGCCTCCCCTTTTGGCCAACAAATCTATAAAATCGACCGTGAAATTCTGCGCAAATTTCAGTGTTCCTAGCACAGGGCGCCCCCTCTTTTCCCAAATCTTGGATCCGCCGCTGCCGGATTACCTCAAACTTGACCCGCACGTTCCCAAACTAGACCTTTTGTACATTTTTGAAAAAATGCAGCTACCTTGCTCAAATCATGAAATCCGGACCACAAAGATGCACAGCCTTCATGCATTTTGAAGCGGAGAAGTGCAATCGCGTGTTCAACACAAAGAAATCCCACCCCGTTGTACTCTGTAAATTTTTGTACATGTAATTTGCCAAAAACGAGAACGTCACCACGACCGATGAGGTCATTCTGAGCTTTTCTAATATTCTCAAGATGACCGAGGTAGTCCCTTGGAAAACAATATACATGTGTTCACTCACCCGGGGCGTCTCGCCCTGCAGCAACCAGGCAAACGACTCCGAACAGCATCAGTATACAGGTAAATGGAAGAGTTACCGACGCCATGATAGGATTACGAACGCTGCACTCACTACAACTGGTCACGTACTTGTGGGACACAGCTGCTGCAGCAATATTGTCACTGATCGATTTTTCACTTCTATTTAATTCAGTTGGTTTTTTGTTTGTCGCTCTCTTCACTAGTTATTTAGGTCAGGAAATGCTAATTGTACGCCGGGCATTGAGGCTCATTATAAAGCGTGATTCATTGCCACACGGATTCGAAACGTACACTCATGGCAAAAGTAAATGGTCAGCAGTTTTTCTTGAATATCTCCAAACCAATGCAATGTAGGAGACTGAGGCCCGTACTTTAGAATGCTCCTCTACGTAAAGGAGTTCCTCAAGGCTATTGTTCTCCTGTTGACAACAACAGCCTTGAGGAACTCCTTTACGTAAGGAGCATTCTAAAATACGGGTCTAACAGCAAATTTTCCTGGTTACATGATGATATCAAAGCCCAGAAAATCTGGTGAAATCCACCTTTGACAGAAGAAATTTTGTGAAGTCATGTTTTTCCCTACTTTCTTATTTGCAGGTTTTCACTGAAAATGTTTATAGAAGTGTGTTCCTCTCATCGAGAGCTTTCATATCATATCTTAAATTTTCAATTATTTTAATAATTAGGGCCTAGAAAGGTAGTTTTAGGCCACTTTTATCTAAATTATTCTGCACATGCCAGACACACCTTTGAAACGGCCCTCTCCGGCCTCTTGCGATGAGCTGTTGCAATATTCATTGGGCCGTTTCATAAGTTGTTGGTAGTGGAACACAAGTACGTGGTGTTGACATACATGTAGCTTTACAAAACGCCAATTTCTCAAAAACTAATTAACGACCGATTTTGACAGTAACTTGCTAAATCACCTTTATTTTGGCATAACTTCATTCAAGCCGAGGAATTTGGGTGAAAAATCCAGAAAATTTTTTTTTGGAACTTTTTTTCAATGACAGATTACGCAATGAAGAAGTGAATCTTGTGCAAAAACATTGATGCCCAGTTGTAGTCAACAAGATTTCTGACCTTATGCAGAAAACGCATTTAAATTGGTTTGGTGGTTTATGAGATATTTGAGATACATGTACATGTAATCGGTGTTGATATTAATATGAACCAGACTGTACATCATCAGCTCTCCAAATACACCTATCAGTCGACGAGTAATTCAAAATTGGTACGTCCAACCTCGCCGCCGGCATCAGACGCAATGCATTCCACGAACACAATAATAGATTGCCCCGGATCCACGAATTTCACGGCCACGAGTGGTGACATCCAATTTCTTTGGTTGTCGAAAGGATAGTAGACTGATGGAAACGTATTTGATGGGAAGTACCGAATCGGTCCGATATTGTCCTTGTCTGGAGCATACTGGAAAAGATTATTCGTAATATGATTGATATAAAAAAGTGTGTAAAGATTTATGGGGCCTTGACTCCTTCGCTTCGAGCCAGGCAGGTGCCTACCTACAAAGGAAGCCCCGATAAGATAAAAAAAAATGGTAGTAAAAGTGTCATTTCTGGATCCAATGAGATATATTTGCATAATGGCATTATGCAGATTGGTCATCCTGAGCTGAAGGGTTCTCAATCTTGCTCCCTTCGTCGGCCTATGCGGTAACGAAGCGGGAGCGAGCGATAAGAACGTGATATGTCTCAGGTTGAGATCTGATAGTTGTCCTACCTTGCCATGACATTCGACGGTGACCCCGGTCGTCCGGTTCTTTGGTTCCCAACCGGGAAGCTGAAAACGTAACGAAAATTCCCTGTAGCAGTATTGAACTAACTTTTTCAAAATCGCAAATAGGTCATTTTTATATAATTTTACATTGCACTCATTCATCCAATACACTGTATTAATTGATCATCATTCATCTACTTACATGTAAGTCTAAGTGTGACACTTACCGGTATCCTTTGTTCAACACAAATATAAGTATCACTAGTTTTACGAATATTATGGGCCTTGGACTTTTCACTTTTTACAACATCTGAACAACATAGGCCTACCTGGGGCCATATTTATGAAGCCTTCGCAACTTTGCGTTCACGTTCACGTAAGGCAGTCAGTGAACAATAGGGCATCTGCAGCCAAACAATAGACTTGCGTGTACGCAAAGTTGCGAAGGATTCATAAATATAACCCCTGAGCAGCACCAAACATGTTGTTTAGATATGTTGACAAAAAACGTTTCTCCTGTACACACTAATCAACATTGTCCAACATGGTGTTGTGACTCCGAATGTTGTAAAAATGTTGCTGAATATGTCTGTGTACACAGAATTGTCACGGTCCTCGCTTGAGGAACAATTTACCAACATGGATTACGAGCCAAAGTGATCAATACCTTCCCAAGCTGCAGTAAAATGCACGGCTCCGCCCTATTATACCCGAACGATTGCTTTGCAATGCAAAGATCGAGGCGCCTGAACTCAAATCTGCACACACTCTGAGGGTCGCGACGCTCCTCCACGTTGTCACAATCCACGACGTTACTTAAATCA